>JAUMGZ010040400.1:0-19249 GCA_032359645.1 Pododesmus macrochisma | reverse complement strand
TAGTCAATAAATGTATATTTGATTAATTTTTCTGTGTGTTTCCAATGTTTGCCAATGTCCATGGACTTACGGCTTAAGAATATCGTCTTGGTTTTTCGATTTACTAAATTAAAATTGTTTCAAAATTAACGCAAACGAAAAATCTTTTTTTCCCGTTTATTAGTTTCATCTTTCAATCATTGTTAAAAGAGCTTTACTTTAAAATTATGATTTTGACTATTCATACCTTAGGGACAACCAGGAATGATATCTAGGTCAGGGGGGACAACCTCAATAACTTCAAAACACTGATATGAACAGGCACATGTCCAATAATGCACGAAATAACTACACAAAACATGACATCTCTATACGTGTTTTTTTCAAATTGCTTTACGAGTTACACTGTTCAATACCTTCGAAACCTATGAATATAAACAGTAGCATTCTATTATTAAACTATTATGACGTCACAGTTCTAGTATTTTGTAATTTAACTTTCCCTCCCCTGTAAAATGAGTTCTTACTCCTCGTTGTGCTGTCCTTACTGCTTTGCTTTGATACTGTTACCAATTCTATTCCTATCGTGTCAGTGGTATTTCTCTTTACACTTTCGTTACTTTGCGAGTGACAGATTCTTATGGTGACATTTTTTCCATTTTACTATTGAAGGATTACCACGTACCGAAATAAAACGGAAACATCGCGGCAGGTGACACATGTGTAGCAGGAAACGCTTACCCTTTCGCGGACACCTTGTTTTGCTTCTAGTTTTATTAAAAGTTAATGATGATTCCTTTTTATGTTATAATTGTATGTTTGTTCTGTTTTCTGTGTGCGTCCCATTTATACCTTTCATTTTCCTACATCCATTACGTCTTTTGACCGCCGCCTGGGTCTTTTGCATTTACTTTTTACTTATAATTCTAGCTTCACTTTATTCAACCTGATTTGTAATGCATGTGCTTTGATTTTATTCTAACATAAATTCTCCAGTTTGAGGTCAAAAATCATTATTTTCCTGGATATGCTGTCGTAGCTTAGTTCTTGATGTAGATGTAGTTGTGGGATAGAAATGGAACTTGTCTTTACTTTTGGTGTACATAATGGCCATGCTGATTTAATGATGGCTTTATTTAGATTTAAATACGTCATTTTTATTTGTACTCCTCAAGGGAAAGATTTGATCAGTTGAGTTCAATGATTAACGGTTCCCATTCATCCTAAACTATTTCACATTCAGTTATCATTGTTTCACAAGCTGTGTATCTGCATCCTTTTTATTCTTTATGACCATTTTGAGGTTGTTTTATAAGGCAATGATCGCAATCTGACTTTAGGTTAACTTTAGCGTTTCTATGACAATATATGATTGCATCGTACGTTTTGTTTACATGTATATAACGTGTGTACTGTGTTAGGATAAAACAAATACTCAGCACAGTTTTAAAACCAAAAGGTAAAGTTCATGCTTTATTCACAAAGGACCAACAGCTAAAATGCTAATTTTGATGAGTATACTAAAAAGACAAAAACAGAAAGGAAAGAAGACAAGTTCAAAATCATCGGAAGAAAGCATTTGAAAGCAACCCATATTGATCGTTAAGGAATAATGGGCATCATGTATTGAATTCCTAACGTTGTTAATACCTTAAACCAACCCAAATGTAATATTTCTCCTACGTAACTTTCGGAATCTAGTATAGTTCATGCACACGACTAGTTTTGACGTTTTTATTTTGTCACTTCTTGTCTTGTCTATTCAAAATTAATTCTTCTCTTGCGTCCATTAATGACAGCAGCTTCGAGCAAGATCTGGGGTTCGCGACGGGGTAATTCACACAGAGTTTTGGTTCCTTCCTCTTATAAATATCACATTTGTCGGAGGCATGATTCAGGTTGCATTTTTTGTATTCTGAAATAAGATGATGACCGAGATTTGTCAGTAGAAATTGAGTAACTGTAAATATTATATAATACCGCTCTACGTTATAGGCTCTACAGCATTTATTACTTCGTTTTGCTTTAGAACTTCATAAAAAATCGTTTCATATTGATTTAACACTACATATCTTTTCTCAGAATGAATTTGCAATATTCCCATGGTAGCACCATGTTTATAATCTTGGTGCTGAGAAAGGCAGCTGCTTTTATTCTTGATTTCCTGCGTTATCCTTTGTGGTTTGATTTATTATGATACTTTGATAGTTGGGTGAAACTTTTTAATGAATTATTTAGTTCTTGCTCGATACAATGTACGTACTTACTCCATGGATCTTCACATTGTGAATTGAAAAGCATGTATTGTCTTTATAAGGGCATTATAATGGTCAATTGTTCAAGTCAAAATTACATCACTGAATTTGTTTTCGTTTTCCCAATATGCCGATGTCACTTTCAATCAATGGAATAGGGTCTTATTTTTGGCATCTTTGGTGTTTGTGTTTTTGTTGTGTTCCTGTTGCATGCCAATGTCCTTAGATTCGTGTCTTTTGCATAGCAACTTCATTTTTTGTATTTTACACTTTAGGAGTTTTCATTTATGTTAAGCTATATTTTATGGCTAAAAAACCAATCAAGAACTAGTTTCTCTTTATGAGTAATATCAATGCCCAATAATTGCCAACTGAAATGGGCCACAGACAAACACTATATCCACCAGAGATAACAAGTTTCTATGTGAGAAGACCGCGTCTTAGATTTAGTTTAATGCCATTGTCATCAATGGACGCTGAGGAGAATATGAATTTCTTAGACTGACATTGACCGAGGGTCAAGCAAGCGTGTTTTAAAAATAACAAATAACACTATAAAATGGACAAATCTGCAAGTGAACCAAAACGAGTCTTGTTTTACGGTCGCTGTTTAATTAACATGCATTTTTTTTAGATTTATTACGTATTTTCCCAATTATTCAAGGACTGTTTTGCATATTTACTAATCATGACCTTCGTTCTCAAATGGTCTGTACTATTCATTGAATATCTGGCCAATATCAACAAAGTCGTTGATTGTTATAGCCTACTCGCCCCTTTTTGGGTGGGTATTAAGGGATTATATTTTTTTTTCTTTTTTTTTTCGAAAATATTTGCTTAATGAGAAAAAACTTTGTTTACAGTAAGTAAGATACAGGAAACTTTAAAAAAGGAGAAGTGTGAAAGAAATTATGTGTAACATTAAATTCTTACTCAATCGCAAACACCTGGTTTCGCTTCAATTGTTTGAATAAAAATTCATGATATTTCCATTTTTAAATATTATTTGTATTTTTGTTCTTTATTCTGTGTGCTCCCCACGTTTTCCTTTTATTTGCCCCATGTCCATGAACTTAAGGCTTTTGAATATCCTCTTGGTATTTCGTATTTACTACTTTCTTTTAGGCACTCTTTTCTGGGTAGGTAGACAACTGCAAACAAACAGTGTTTTTACCCATGCCTCATTTTCACTGCGTTGTTGTTGTTGATTTTGTTGCTGACTGTGCTCTTCTTAACGACCCTGTCATGGTAAATGTACAATGTGTTGTAAAATGGCAGCAAACCATCTGAAAAGAAATCGAATTTTATTTTCGATGAATTATGTTGATTAATACGAATAAGAAGTTTACACTTTTTAATGATTTTGAGTTTGCAATGCATGTTAATTTGAGGAAAAAAACTATCATATATTGTCAGTTACTACACGTGGTTCCCTGTGAAAAACGTCGAAATGTAGAAAAAAACAAAGGACTGTTTTAACAGCACATATTCAATGAATAAAGACGCTTTTATAGATCTACACTCGTGTGACGTTGTACAAAGACACAATACATAAACTGAAAGCTACATCAACTATGTGTCAAACCGATTTATGATAGTAATGTTAGAAATATTTATTTCGAAAAACTCGAAAATAGTTTATATATTTAAATGTTTAAAACATTATACCAATGTTAATAAATGAGATGTTATTTCACAACTCAAAAGCATTTTATGTTTATATGTTTCCAAATTAAATATTGATTGGAGATATCATAGCTCTCATATTTACAGTTGGATTATAGTTCATACTAATGAAGATAATACGAACAAAATAATCACACAAAACACCAGATACGTGTAGAAATATCTTAAACAAATGTAGTGCATTGAAGGCGATATTTACATTGATTGACATGGACCCATTTTACTTACTTAAAAAGTGTTTTCCACCAACAAATCTCATCCTGATTTGCATATTTATAAGCTAACATAGAGCGTGATACATATGTGTGAGCAGTAATGTATAGTCTTCACTGTGTGTTTGATTCCGAAAAAAATAGCTATTGATGATTCTGTTAAATTTTAAATTTAAATTAAGTTTTTCGGTGTGAAATAAAGTTTATACTGTTTCTATTTTCGTTGTTTCTTAAATAGTTTATGTTATTTCCCCTGTGGTAACTGTGTGGTTTATAGGACTAAACCTGACCCTATAACAAAATGCAAGTGTATATCAAAATGACTCATGTTTTGATATAAATTAACATGGTATAAGACGCTCGTAAAAAGGGTAAATGTGCTAATGTGTCCTTAAGCACATTGTGTTTGAGTAAATGTTTAGATTTTCTGCGAAAAGGTTTCTTTGTTATCATTAATGAATGAACACATAACATCATCAGCATTGTTATGAACTCTAGACCTTAGTTATGTACTTATGAATGTATAATATCGTCAACTTTGTTTTCCATAATTTGTTTTGTTAACACAATCCTCCGCTACTTTTCTACATGTGCTATAAACCTGATCCGACGAGTAGAATTTTACTGATCGTAAATCTAACGAAACATGAAGAGAGTCAACAATCATATTAAGTTCCACTTCTTAAGCAGTAAAACCGAATCATTTGAAACTCTCAAAAGCGCGCTGGTCTGCTCATCGCTCCCACTTTGCTTTGTCCGATTTTCATTTTATTGGTCTTAAAATTACACGTTTCAGAGCAGTGCCAATCTCCCGATGAACATTACAATCATGATTTACACACACATTTGGATGAATCCTCGTTGAGAAATAATTTGAATCCACTCCAAACTTCCGATTTAAAGAGCCATTCCCTTTTCTCGTCTGGAGTTATTTAGATACAAATAAAACCGTCGGATGTGCGTTTTCATACCATTCTTTGTGTACTAAATAAAAACAACGATTTTTTTACATATTTTACTTTCCATTTTATAAAACAATTATTTTGTGTTATAAAAAAAGGAATAAAATAGTTTTTGCTGCGTGAAATAAATCCATTTTAAAGTTCTTATTAAATATGTAATATGTTCAATTCATTTTGAACAAACATATTATCAACATAATACTGGAAACTGTAAATTTGTTTTATATATTGTATGCAATTTAACTGAATTAAAAGAGGTCGTGATGTATAATATTGTATTATAGTGTACACTACACATTAAATTGGTTATTGTGTACATTGTTAAAAACAACCTTCAAAGTTTAAACTGTTCTTATTATGTTGTAGAATGAAAAGAACAGATATATGAATTATTTATGTGTCTATGAATTTTTTAAAAAGAAAAAAGTAGAAACACAAAATTCATTGAAAATTTAAAAGTGATAGCGACAAAATATTTATTTTTTAAAAGTACCAGCGCTCAGAATGAGTGATATTTTACCTTTCTGAACGATCTTTGTATTATCATGCAAAATTAAAATTCAAAGTATACAATTATTATGTGCTATGAAAATTTTCATCAGATTAGAAATAAAAAGATATTGATATATTGCTATATAAAATAAATGACGTCCCAGTATAGAGCGCATTGTATAAGGTTTTGGTTATCCTTATAGTCATTACATTTGAAATTGACATCATAGTTGTGGGAAACATCTCCTGACACTACTACCCTACATCAGTAGCAAATGTTTTTGTGTTATTATAGCATTTCGTGTAATGATTGATGGTGATATTTCTGATTAGGCCATGATTTACTACCACGAGTATACACATGTGTGCCAAAACACACACTGTTGTTACTACTGGTCATCTATAAATCACACAGTACGAGCTCTTGTCCTCAAGCATTGTTTTAAACAATCATATTTCCTGCATAACAATCACATAAGCGACAGAAGAATCCCTGACAGCTTACGCGCTTATAAATGGTTAATTTATAGTGAAATAATGGAAATTGTATATTTCTTTTCTTATTTGCGTGTGGCTCGGGTTAAACTTGTTGAAAAAGAATGCTAGTTATCGGAATGAAGTAGATTTGTATCAATAGGGTTGGATATCACGCACATTAATTTACATTGACGAAGGGTGATCAAATTACAACGCCAGATTTCGGATTTTTAACAGCTATTAAACATTTAAGATAAAAATAAATTCATTTCACATTTATTCATTATAATACGTAATAAAAACTGCCTATTAATGTTGCTGTTCTTATTTGCTACCGATTAATAGTATGTGTCACCCACCTCTGTTTTATGCTGCGGTATATTTGTGTATTGTCATGTGTAAACTTAGTATAAAGGATATTTGAGGTCATCCTATGTACGAAAATAGTTTACATTATATTGTTGTGTGCGTATGAACTATAACTATACACGGGTTAACTAAAGAAAAAAAATCATTTCAAAACGCATACTTACAACCTTATAATTCATGTATTATGGATTCCGTTGTTAGGTTCTGACATATACTGTATATATAATGTATATACTTTATATATATAGTGTATATACTATACAAACTTTAGATTTAAATTGATAAAAAGTAAATAAAATATAAACAAAAAATCGTGTGCATTGTAAAAGTATTTTAAATCGAGATTAAAATAGTTAAGGAAGGTTGGGTGATATTCGTTTTTTCCAAATATATTTGCTTTTCCTATTAGGACACTACTTATCATCTTCAAACTTTAAAATAAGTGTCGATTTTATTTTTTAAATTATTAACTGTAAAAATAAAGATAAAGTAGAAGTTAAACACCTTTAAAATTTCTCGAACACAGCTAAATACAATTACTTTAAAATGATAATACTGTAAAGATAAAAACAATTTTTTTTAAAATTAAAATGAAAATTAATATAACACATCGTTTTGCAAAACATATACACTTTTACTACTCAAAAATTAAAAAAAAAAAATATTTATCGATTTTACTAGAAAATTTACCATTTTATTTGTATATTTTTCTTTCACAGATTCCTTTACAATACGCGAATGCGAGTGAGTTTCAGCCGCTTCTGACAGGGAAATGACATTATATATTCGTATGTTCATCTGACCAGTTCACAAGCATCCCCGAATGGTGTACATAAAACGTAAGTATTATATCGTGTTAGGAGCGCCTCCGAGACAAACGTGTTTTTCACACTCTGGTCACTCGGTGATCTGTGTAATGAAATCAACAGTATATATATTTATACTGACAGTATATGTTATATATCTGGGTTAATGTTAACGCTAATGATATTTTGTCGTTCCTCCGTATAGTTGTTTAAAACACATTAAGTGTTGGGAATGAAGAGGTTTTCTTTAAGCAAAGGTTCTAGTTTTATCGTGTGTAATCGCAGGAATCTACAACCCATTACTGATGTGAGTATGCGTATTTACAATCTACTATATACACAGTGGAAGGATTTAAAAAAAAATCTTTCATTTCATTTTAAGCCAGTCATGGATAGGTTAATATTTCAAAGTCACTGAACTGTGAACCAAAACACAATAAACCCACGTGGGTAAAGATAAATGGGAGGGCTGAATTTTGAAAGTATATACACATTTGTGAAGCAATGTACATTAGTCATAAGTATGCCTCTACACGGGACGGATCGCGGCAATGCTTATGGTATAGTAAGTATGTTTTAATTAGCATTTATTACTTTAAGTTTGGACAAATCTTAGCAGAGTTCTTAATACAGTTGTAAATAAACAATTTTATTTCATTGTGACTTTTACCCTCTGTAATGCAAAACTAGTTACGATTGGCTGATATAATCACATGGCTATCATGGCTTCTTTTCAGTGGCGAGTGTGTAGCTGTTATACGAGGTCTCCCCCGTTCATCAACAACATCAACATAATTCATTCTGTGCGCGTCCAACCCTGACGAGGACGGACAGTTTTACGATCCGAGATTACTCCAGCACAAATGAGTTCTTACTTCGTAAATTCCTTATCCACATGTTACGGTCAAACAGTTGGACTAGATAGCTGTTCTGAACCCCCTTTTCACAGAAATGGGAATTATCAGCATTCCGGTGTATACCCCGCTTTTCCGGGTAGTAGGTACCCGTATACCTCAAAAGAGGAGCGTTTGGACGATCAAAATGGCGACTATTATGGAGCTCCGAGATTGAGCCATCTTCCACACTCCAGTCCGTGTTCTTCTCCTCATAATTTACATGCAGGACATAATATTCACCAAATTCATTCTAGCGAACGATCGTGTAATTTACGGACCTCATCAAATAGCAGCAATGCGTACTATCATAACGGTCAGGTCAGTGGTGGTGGTGGCGGTGGGGTAGATCGCACTACATCCCCAACGTCACATCAACCCCCTCCAACACCGCCTGATCAGTCCCAACAGGCACAGGTATCTCCTCAAAGCACACAGAGTCAGCCACCTCATTCACCACGCCCTGTGGATTCTCAATACCCTACCCCTACCCCACAGATTTATCCGTGGATGAGGAGAATGCAGTATTCACAAGGTATGTTTATTCTACAAGTTAAGACAAATGGAGATTATTAATTTATAAAAATTGTTCTTTTAACAAACAAAATGGCGGACACTGTGTCTAAGATCTCTGCTCAAATCAATATTTCAAACTTACATAATGTTCTTCGAAAATGGGTTATCTCAAATATATATGAATTACCATAAATATCGCTAACCGCAAAAGATGATACAAAATATTAAAATAAACATTCCGTGTAATATTTTTCTAAATCATTTATTCATTTAGAAAGATAACAAACTTCATGCTGCACAAATCATGTCCTTCGTCTTTTAAAACAATGCATTTCAATTGTAAACAGTACATTAAATTATATATATTGTAAAACAAAATGTGCCTTACGACATATGCTAGGTTCATTAAGATTTGTTATCTTCTATAATTAGACAATTAAAACAGTAACTGCCTAAATCCATTCTGCGTAAAGTGCACATGAAGCTCAACGTTTTGGTTTGTTTTAAATAAATCTGATCTGCGTTAATTGATTTCAAAGAACAATAGTGACTTTAATACCGACCATGAGTGTTGAAATAGTAATGTTAATATAGCGATAATCTTTTATTAGGTTTGTTTGTTTCCTATATTAAAAAATATCAGGAAGATTTCTAAACTTTCTTGTATGCGTAATATGGCAAAACAAGTATCCGTAACGCGCAAAATTCACACACATATTATAGTAATATAACACAAAGACACACACGAATTTATCCGAATTAGAAATTGTAAACGAACTAATATTTCTCTTATAAAAAAAACAATTTAAAACTGTCAACAACATGTTTAAGTTGAATAACTAAAAACCTCTTAATCATAAGAAATAAAAAGACTGAACAAATAATGAGATACGAAACTAATAATTAAAAAACATTTAGCTTTTACGATGTAAAATTCAACAGCAGTTTTATTCTTAATTTGCAGAAGACTGAACATCAATATATATAGGCAATTTACCCAATATAACAAATACCATTTTTACAAAACTTAACGCAAATGTTATTGTTTTTGTTATTAGAATTTGGCAATATTTATTAAATAAACCACAACAAACAGTAATTAATCGCATTGACAATATCAAATAAATAATATGCTTATAGCTACCTGGACGGAAGTCGTTAATTTAATCAGCAAAGCGCTTGTGGGATCAGTAATATAAAACAAGTATTTCTACATTTAAATATTTACACAAAACATCGTATGTTATAATATAAGAGTACGTGTATTAACGTTAAACAAACAAAAAGAACAGAATTTATGCATTTTAAAAATAAAACATAATTATCAAGGATAAAAACAGAAATATGTAAACATGTAACATAAACGATCGTCCTGGTCGTGTTCGCTGACTTAGCCGTACGGTTGTTAATTGGTTTTTGGTGATGTTATTTATGACCATCATTACGTGCTTAATAGTGGTGGATAGTCTCGGTATATTAGAATGAACACAGTGTATTGTTCGACTGCAAACAATACCTACACAATGTAACCATTAACATTCATGCGTATATGCTTGAATATAGCAAGTTTAGTTTCTTTCATCACACATAAATACACGCAAGTGGTTCACTTTAATATACTATAATGCGGTTGAAATCTAATTATTGAAATGTTTCAATTTTTTCGTGCGCTGACGTTTTAAATAATTAAACAGAACAATTCAGTTCAATTATCAATGCGTATTGTCAACTGATGTGCTAAGTAATTGAAGTGTTCAATATTCATGTAAAATAATATTACTAAAACATATGTAAAGAATCATTTATTTTCTTTAAAAATAATTCCTTGTAGACAGATTTAAAAACCAAACCCTTAACAATTATTTGTTAATAATTGATTGTTTAATCTACAATTTATTTTCAAATGTCATTTAATAATATTTCATTGCATTTGAGAACACTATAGTATTAAGAGCTATGATTATTAGATACTTATTTGAGGTAATGTTATAATTATTTCTCTGCAGTTTTCGAATACCGTTTAACATAATCTATTTTCTTATATCAAAATAACGCATAATACATACATAATTGATTACTAGTGTGGTGAAGTTATCTCAGTATAGTTGTTAGTTTAGTAAAACTGTGTATTTTCTGTTTACACAATTCATAAACAGAGTGTATTCGCTTTGTGATTTTCAAATAGAAGTCAATAAATATAAAATGCTCATTCAAGCATATTTCATATCAGTAGCTGACGTTAAGAGTATATTTATATTTATAACGCCCAGAGTTATATGCAAAATAAAACAATGTGCTTGAGCTGTTTACAACAAATAAAATTCCTCTAAACAACTCAATTATCCATGCAAAACATCTGTATGTACATTAAATTGACATCTGCCCCCGTTATAAGGGTCTTGTATCTGATAGTACGTTTTCTTGTCTGGTGAATAATGTTATGTTCAGTTGAGTCTAAAAGGCTAACAAAGTATCTAACATAATGGCGTGTATAAAATAGTCTCGTGATAAAAGTGGTATTATTGTCGAAATTATGGCGTAAACGTATCACTTATGTAAATAAGTAAGTATGTATAAATTGTATTGTGACTTGTTAGTTATCTACTAGTATTTATAACTACGTTATGCCTTCATGATAACGATCACATTCTTAAAGAAAATGTAAACTGTTATATTTTATAAAAGATAGCTAAACATAATGCAGTGATAGAGTACGCTTTGTTATTGTTTATACTATATTCGTTAACAGTTTACTTTCAAGTTGGTTACAATTTGATCATAATTATTTTTTTCACAAATACTCCCGAAAGCACTTGGAATACTCTATACACATATATTGACAAGAAACATATTTGTATTGAGCGGTTGCCTCTTTTTTATTACAGTAAATGTCAGTATTTATAAGTTGTTTTTTTACAATTCCAAAACCTCAGAAAAAAAATTATTTTCTCCAATAAAACCAAAAATACGAAAACAAGGCAGTGTCAGTAACATTATTTAAGTTATTACCTAAATATGTGCACTTGGTATTATTATACGAATATAAACTGATATTCATTAAGAAGACAGAATTAGCATATGATGTTATTTATTAATTGTAAAATGTAAATAGGTATTAGCTTTGAATCATTTTAATTATTGACATACAAATCATGTGCAGATCGAAACGTATTTTTTTTTAATTTGACAAATGCCGTGAATCAAAGATTAGAATTTGTTTGTATGCATATCATGATGTGTGAATGTTCAGCAAGTAAACAACAGTTTCATGACATAACTTCAATTCTTTTACTATGCAATGTTAATGTCAACTGCATTGGTGTACTGTACAAGGCGATCAGATTTATTGATTTTTGTTTGGAATTATTTTGTTTTAAATTTGTCTTATGACTTGTCATATATTAGCCCATTACAAGATAATGTTTTCTTCAAATTACAGTGCCTTGTGTAAAAGCGTTTATACAATCTATATCAACTACCTGATAATATATCAGAATGCATTACGTTGTATGATATAAACAGTAACTTCAGAGATAAAGGAAACCAGTTCTGATTCTGAGTATGTGACATGAGAGTAATTAGGACGCTTTAAAAATAACTTGACTGCAATTGTATTTTGAAAGGTGAATATAAAGAATAAATAACACGAAAATACTCCAAGCACTTACAAAAATATCAACACAATAATAATGAAGGTCATACCGTTAATTATTTTTGTACTTAAAATATGATAATATAAGTCAACGTATTAATATGGTTCTTTACAAACCGACAGTAAACTTAATACATATCATATATAATAAACTGTCCTATTTGAATTTCAGTATTAAAAGATAATCAATAGATATGTTAAGTCACAGTATGTCACGGACAAATAGTATCTTTTAGATACGATAGTTTGGTTAGTATGTCGTGAACAACTGGTATATCTTTCTCGCAAGAACAATCGATTTAATTCAGTGTTTAGGTGTTGCATCATCTAACTCAAGGCAAAGGACATGTATTATAATCTTACTGCAAGATACCACAGACGAAATACAGAAATTGCATATTAAGGTTGATCTATTCTTTCTTGAATTATATGTTTCTAAGTTTGAAGTGTAAACTCAAAAATAAAAAAAATATATACATGAACATAGATTAATCAACAAATACAAGATATATATTTACATGCACGGATACATGAACTAGCCCCTCAAAATAGTATGGACTTAGATAAATTTGAAAAAGAAAATCATTATATGCGCTCTAAGAAAATAAAAATGCAATCTGAAACACGCCTCCAATAATATAATATTTACAAGAGGAAAGAGCCAATACTCTGTGTGAGACACCCTCGTCCCGACTTCCAGATCTAGCTCTCGAAGCAACCGTCATAGACAAGACCTCGGTAAATCAAAGCTGCAAAGCCAAAGAAGGGGAAAGGATGGTGCAAATCACAATGGTAATGATGGACAAAAACACCCCAACAATAGTATAAAATTGTCTTGCAAATATATTCTAAATGTTAAAATAGGACTTTTGAACGTATTACTCAGGACACGTGTTTCGGACAACGCAGTCCTCAAAGTGCGAATTGAGTTTTCGTTGAAAATATAAATGTAAACCATTCTCCGCATGATGTATATGTTATGTGAAAATAATTCATTTTCGATTGCAATTCCTTTATAAACATTTGCAATACATTGTAACAAATCACGTTTATTCATTGATCTTTCTTAACCACATTTAATTTGGCCGAATGAATTGTAATTTGCATAACTTGTTCGCGATACTTGTCTTGGAGTGATTACGCTTTATATATATAAGAAATCAATTGTCACTCATAGAAGTGTTGAGGTTTGAAGGAAAGTAAGACAATTTATGGACCAAAGTAAAGCATGTATCGTGCAAAGAGCAATAAATCTCATATTATGAGTGATAAGTGACAATAGTCTAAGCTTCGCAATTAATGTAAACATAAAACGAAGCATAAGCCGACGATTCGAGTTACAAAATATCAACTATCATAAGAGGGATATGTTGAAAGTCCTACAACTATAAATTAGAATAGTTTTACATTGTAGTGATAGAATATATATTTCCTAGCGGTATCTTGTACCTGGGGTCATAACTCACTTTTATGTTCCTGTAATTGAACGTATGACTGCGAATATCACGTTAGGGGTCATAAAATAAATTGTAGTGATAACTATCTTCCAAAGACCAGTACATTATACAATTACTGCGATAGGCGAGTGGATAGCTTGAAACCAAGGATGTGTTTCTCAACTCATTGCTACTAAAGAAATAACACTAAGTAATTAATAAACAATAACTCTCTTTTGAAATCCGTATACTGGATGTGGTGTTGACGTGAATTCCTCGAATAAGTAAAAATCTATTTTTTGTTTACCTTACTTTGCAAGTTACCTATGAACTTGTATTTTTTAAACCTTCACATTTTTTAAGTTTTCTTTATCATTGCTTTTAATTTTGAAAAGTTTAATGTTAAGTAAAGACGAATGATATCATTAATCAAAGACGACCAAGGGAAACTAATTAAAAACATTAAAAATAAGGAAGAATGACGTCTGAATCAGGGTGACAACCAATGAAAACCTGAACAAACGTAAAATTACAGTTAAAATACACACACACAAAATCACTCAAGGACGTTCATCAAACGGATGCAATGGTGTGGTTTGACGGATTTGTGGTATCCAAACCTTCCCGCTTACTTGTCAAATATGGATGGCGAGGCTCAAACCAGAATATTTAACTCTTCAACTAGGCAGACTCATTTATTCAAAAGATTTATACAGGTATTGATATTCTAAAAATTCCTATTTGATTTCGAGAAATGAAAATAAATGAGAGGGAGCATGTAAAAGTGCAGGTCTACTTTTCAAAGAAGAGCCACACAATAATGGTCTAGTGCAATCAAAATGTAAGATTGGAATTAATTTAAAGTTTAATTGACATACGAGCCAAATAAATGTGGAGTGGTATGAAGGGCTCTGCAACATCCAATCATTTTGTTAATACAAAGGGATCAAATGCATTAATAAGCTGTACATTATTATGTTTCTTCTACATCAGTTTGGTGTTAATAGTCTACTTCTAAACTCTAGAACAGTTCAGCTACTAGTAACTTGATCTCATTGAATGTGTTTTTATCTAGTATCATTATTCTCTGATTAAAATACTTTCATGTTTTAAATGTTAAAATTTTTAATTCAAGTTTGAAGAACAAAATAAATGTGTCCCCTTTGTTCCTTATGATCTGAGACAATAATACTTACTTTTTCTTCGAGCATATATAACAGGTGTGCCATCACCAATATCAAACTGTTCTTGGTTGTTTGTCTTTATTGTTCTCCAGTTAAGATATGAAAGAATAAATCATAAGTAATACAAAAATGCATTTGAAACATGCCTCCAATGAATATGATATTATAAGAGGAAAGAGCCGATACGCTTTGTGAGACATTGACCTTGAATTTAGGAATTGTACTACTTTTTCTGACAAACTCTTTGGCACGAATCGAATCGATGAATTCATTTCCATATTTTCTAGCATGCCTGTAGGGACGAAGTGCAGGAGTGAATAACTTGGCGTTGTATATGAGATTCTAACTGTGTTTTGAGAAGATCATCAGCGAATATTAAGCTATCATAACGATCTATGCGAAGCGTTCGAGGATTGTGAAAAAAAGAAATATGATAAATTTTTGTAAAAAATACCATTGCCTTAGGAAATGAAATGTGATATGATTACATCCAAAGATTTCATATTTCTAGAGATATCACAGTATGGAAAAATGCATATGAAAACGTTTTTATCTAGAAGATTATTTACAAGTTAGAATTAAATTTACGCCATTTATAATTCTCCTTTATTTTACAGAACCCTCGTTTCATAATTAACATTATGTAATATAAACATTTAACGTGGGATTTATTTAGTTACCCGCTAATTATCTCATCTAAAAGTTGTAAATGTCTCATCTTGAAGAATAAATTTGTTTATGCAAATTCTATCAAATGTTTGTTAACAAGGCTAAAAGTTAGATATTCCGTTCATTTAGTAACTTGGGTAATAAATCATGCCATGAGTGAACGTTTCATTTGTAATGAATTAGGCGTATGTTTGCTTATAAACCCACAAAACAGCTACACAGAGCTGTTTATTCCCACTTATACAAGTTATCGTAAATATAGAAAGCAGTATTGAAGTAATTACACAACAATGAAATCACTCAAAGCTCTTACATTGTAATATACATACTGTGTACATATCATTGTTAATATACATGAGGTATAACCTGTTGATTAGTTGATCAAAGTATACTGGGTTCATGTTTCACTTTATCTAAGAAACATTCATTTTCAATAGTAGTAAAGACTTGCAAACTTAAACGAGCCATACAAATGTAAAATCTAAAAGAGTCATAAACAACAATTCTTTGTGTTACAGGACTTTTGTCAAAGGTTCCATGAATATGAAACAAATAATATCCATAAAATTCGATTTTTTCACTTGTGTGTCTATAAGTATGATTGCTTTCAGTTTTATTACATACTGTGCATGTATAAAGAAAAGTATCAGTTGTAAATTAAAGAGAACATAATAACACCTTTGAGTGTTTACAAGCATGTAGTGAAAGCTTTCGTTTATTGTTAACATAACATGTGTACATAGTTTGACATATTACATACTACAAGAAAGTAACGAGTATACGATAATAGCATACACTATAAAACAGTTTATCATACACTACAAATATAGGTCATTTTCTAAAACTGTATTATTCATTTTTTGCTATTCAACTATTACTACCACAAGAACAGCAAACAATCAAAACAAAACATAAACAATAATAAACTATTTCAAAATAAGATTAATATTTACATTAAATTTGAAGAAAACAAAATACCAATTAAAATATTCTTATCAAGTTCTATTTGAGAATGACTATATAACATTGTGTAGTAAACTCATGGAAATTAACTGCAGCACAACATAAAAAGTGTGTTAAAATTACATAAAAGTGCTTGTTTAAGATACGTATAGGTTTACAATTGGATGTATAAATCAGAATAAAAAATTCATACTCCCTCTCCTTCCGGGGATACTGTAACGTTGAAAGAATGTCGAGCAATTTATCATCCACCAGCCTTAATGTTGAATGTTTTACAATCATTGCTAATACATGCTGTGAAATCTTATACAATGGTAGGGAAATGAATTATGCCTTGTTAAGGCGATTTGTTAGGATGGTTTTCATTTCTACTCCTGTAAGTCAGTCCGTCGCTCGGTCAGTTTCATCCCCTGCCTTGTCTTGGCCGAGGTCTGGCGCCTGCTAGCCCATAAATCGTGTCATAGACCGACAGTTGCGTTAGACTAGATGGGGGTTCATGACGGTACTTTTCAAACACTCTTATCTCTCTGGTACCACTTGCGGTGGATAAGACACGAAATCTTGTAAATTCAGATATAATTCTACAAATCTGATTAGAAATAGTAAATCCGAAGAAGCATGTGAACTGATCTCTCTCGGATTCTGCAGTTGAGCGGAAAAACGCATATAAGGTGTTTACCGGTGTGGTGGCTTTGTGATATACTCAGGACTGCCAACGTTCATCATTGTTGTATTATTGAAATAAAATAGAGAATATATGAATACATAGATATATTTATGCATACCTGGAGCGAACGTCGGCGTATATGATCAACGACAGCCTTCTTACATGCGGAACATAGGGAGCTATTGTTGAGTACTGTAAAGAGAAGAAAATAGTTTGTGTTAAGTATAGCAACAATTACATATGGAATACAATGTTTCTTAGGGAATCTACTAGTTATAGAGAACTTTGTAAACACGAAGTGACACAAAGAAAACATTTTTTATTATAATTTTTTTTAATATTTTATATATGTATTCAAATCGTTGATGAAATGAATAATTACGTATAAGACCATTGCAGGCATTAATATGTAGGTGTAAAAAATATGATATACACAAATCTAAAGCTGAAACCGGTCAGCAATAAATATGCTATATACAAGTGACGTAAAATCTAATTCTCTGTGTGGTATACAGGCATAAGAACTGGACAAATGGATTCGAATTTGCTGTCAAAGCAAGTCTTGTGGCAAATATTGGTAGTCGAGTTCTACCTTGTTTATTTATCTGCAAATAAAGAATATAAAAATTACAAGTTTAGCTCAGCATCAGAACTTTGTAACGAATTGTAGTATAGTATTGCAATTTACTTACTGATTAATAATCAAACAATATGCACATGGACCGCTAATGATAACATGCAAAACATAAACAAATATGTGTATCTGAGGGAAGCTCGTCAGATAGTCCAAGTATATCCCCAATATAGTCGTTATCATTGGTTGCGGTAGATAGAATTTAAGAAGGAACATGACCTCCACAAATATAGTCAAAGAGACGCCAACGAACTTGGGGTATGGATGAGGGTGGTGACACCCAAACACAAAATACTATGACTATTTAGAAAGAATGATATCTGAATCAGAGGAAATTGCGACCACTAAAAACGTCAACAAACTTCAAATAGCGATACAACTCATGACGATTATCGTCAAAAATAGTCTAGGTAAGCTAACACTTAGGAACAACTCGGGACCTTCTTCAACGAAATGATTGGCGAGGTTAAACCGATCTTAACCTTCCCACGTAACCCATGGAGACGGTAGTCGCAAACCATAAGAACAATCTAAACTTAGAATGACGAGTAGCGTTTTAGCTTTATATTGGCTTTTTGCATTGATTCAATAGATCAATACACATTTAGTGATGTAAGACATTTTGTTTCGAAAGAATGGCAAATGTTTTATGGAGCTTGTTCAAGTATTTGTGTCAGGACTAAAACGTGCTATGAATTATAAACTTGTTTTACTTTAACTCTAATCGTTGAATGAACGCCCAAAGTCGTTCCTCGTTGAAAACTAGTCTAGAATATGGTGGTTGTCTTTGCTATTGTTTATTTTCATTTTCCTTTGTTTTCACACCCTCAGATTCAGAAGTAATTCTTCACGTCATGTACGTGTTCGTCCTATTTTCCCTTTTTAGTTGGCTTGCTCGAGTCCTTGAATTTGTGGCATATTTTTGTTTTTAAATTTAAATCAACAAACGCCAAAATTATTAAAAGACTCACTCTCTATTCTACAACTTTTAATCAACAAAATATGACCAAGTGTTTATATTGGCAAACATTATTACTAATGTGGAAAAAACTGTTTCTAGCGTCGTTTTAATAGCTTTCTTCTCCTAAAGTGTGCATATTTTGAATATGAATGCGATTATAACCTTACATTGTAATCCAAACTATTAGGCAAATTATCATTAATAAGAAACAGCGTATTGTAGGTTAATCATATATATTACCAAAAGCAACAGAGAAGCTGATGTTTACCAAAGTGTTGCTGCGTGTTTTCGCATTGTCTCAAGGTTTCCATGCAATACTCTAAGGATTTTCAATTTATAAAGTGTATACCTTCTTCTGGTTTTTGTATTGAAACAAAACGATAATACGATATTGAGTTATGTCAAGAACATTGTTGTCTGCACGTTCTCTGGGCTC
>JAUMGZ010040289.1:0-12032 GCA_032359645.1 Pododesmus macrochisma | reverse complement strand
ACTTGGGCCCCCCCCCCCCCCCCCGAGCAAAAACCCCTTCATTTAAACAAATCTGAACCCCCTTCCCTCAGGGATGCCTTCTTTCAGGTTTGGAAGAAATTAGTCCAGTAGTTCAGGAAAAGAAGTTGAAAATGTGAAAATGTTGAATGTTGATCCAAAAATGTGTAACCTATTTTTGACCCAAGGGTCATGCCTTGAACAAACTTGGTTCTCCATATCATAAAGTTACTACATACAAAAGCATTAAGCTCTAGGACTTCTACTTTATCAGAAAAATATTTTTGAAATTTTGTCAAATTTGAACAAATCTAAATCCTTTCCCTAGGCATACTTCCTGTTAAGTTGAAATTGATCCATTGGGTTTGGAGAAAAAGTCGATAAGTAAAAAGATTACGACAGACAGGATTTGTATGAGAAAAGTCCACCTTGGCCCTTTGGTCCAAATGGAATAATAAAGTTGGTTCTCAATGCCCCCAAGTTTCTACATATAGAAGAATAAACCGCTAGGCCTTTAAGTTTATTTTTTGTTTTGGTTTAATTTCCCCAATTTTGGTTCTCTAGTTGTGCACCCTGGTAGTCAAACCCAATAATTTGAACATTTCTGAGTATCTATCCTTTAGGGAGACCTCCTGCCAAGTTTGGTTTAAATTGGTCTTAGGATTTGAAGGAGTATTTTACAAAATTTACAAAACACAAACAGTGTTTAGTAAATTTTGTAAAATGTTCCACTTCATAATACCCCTAGTGACAGACACTTGCATCAACACATCTCAATCCTTACCCTAATGAAATCCTCCTAACAACTTTGGTTGAATTTTCTTGGAGAAATTGAAAATATCAAAAGTTAAGGACAAAGGGCCATGGATTTGTATGGGAAAAGCTCACCTTGGACCTTTGGTCAAAATTAACTAAAAACTGAGAGCTGCTGACTGAAATATCAGTCTTAATGAATGACATTAATTAACAACTGTAAGACTTGTAGTTGTTCATTCATATTTTATAGTGTCATTTGTTTGTAATCCTGTTTGCTTTGTATGAACAACTTGGTGTTCACTTCTTTGATAAACATCACCAACCGTCTGGTTCTGTAAACATCTTCTCACCTGCAAATAAAATGACAAAAAATTAAAGCCATGTTACTTAAAATATCTGACCTAAGTAATACTACTATTATCATTTATGTACCTTATAAGTCAACAGTAAGAATTACTCATCTTTATCTATTTTATTGTTGACAGTAAGTAGTAATCATCATAAGGTAATTTATCAATAAACAGTGAATAGTACTCATTATCATTTGTGTTATTAGTTGCAAGTGAGTAGAAATTTGCCTAATCTACTTAATTAGTTTTAACTAAGTTAACAGTGAGTAGAATTCAACTTTATTTACTTTTTAAGTTCACAATAAGTAGTTCTCTCCATTAATTACTTTTATCAGTTCACAGTGAGTAGTACTCATCGTTATTTACACAAGTTCATAGTCAGAAGTACTCATCGTTATTTAGCCTATAAGTTTACAGTGATTAGTACTCACCTTTATTTACACTACAAGTTCATAGTGAGTAGTACTAATCGTTATTTAGCCTATGATTTTAAAGTGAGTAGTACTCACCATTATTTACTTTATAAGTTTAAATGAGTAGCACTAATCGTTATTTACTTGATGAGTTCACAGTGAGAAGTACTAATAGTTTTTTACTATATAGGTTCACAGTGAGTAGCACTCACCTTTATTTACTAATAAGTTCAAAGTGAGTAGTACTCACCTTTATTTACTATAAAGGGTTAAAGTGAGTAGTACTCACCTTTATTTACTTTATACAAGTTAACAATGAGTAGTGCTTACCATAATTCACCATTTAAGTTTAAAATGATTTGTACTCACCTTTATTTACTATATAGGTTCAAAGTGAGTAGTACTCACCTTTATTTACTATATAAGTTTACAGGGAGTAGTTCTCACCTTTATTTACTTTATAAATTTACACTAAATAGTACTCACCTGTATTTACTATATAGGTTCAAAGTGAGAAGTATTCGCCTTTGTTTACTTGATAAGTTTACAGTGAGTAATACTCACCTTTACTTACTTTATAAGGAATGAAGATGTTCGTGTAACAGTAACATGAGCATAAACAATGAAACCTGATTAGATTCTTACCGGCATAGTATGTATTTCTACGAGCCTTTGTAAAAGGGAAGTCGCAGGTATGGACTGAATAGATGTAGCATATGAAACCGTGTGAATTCTTGAAAGCGCTTCAACTGGTTTTTTTTAAGCATTCAATATTTTATTTTTATGTAAATTTTTGAACATTGTTTGTTGACATCAAACACATCCCGGCAAACACCTAGAACTTATAGGCAGGCTCCATCTTGAATCGGTGAATAAAATATTCATGAGCAAAACGAAGTCATTGAAATGAAATCATTATGGTGCCCTAAAAATCATGGGCTATTTGGCGTGTAAGTTACAGTAAACAAAATAGCAACAATCACCATAATAATGTAATGTCGTGATAATAGTTTTTAGATAATTTGTTTTATTGGGGTTTAGCATCACTTTAACTCATTTTAGGTCATATCGAGACAGTGTCTGCTTGCAACAGTGCGCACTTATGGCGACTTTATAGTAATGTTTCACTGAAATATCACGCTGCAGACACACATGATATGATACCTCATTCGGTCATATTATACTGACACCAAGCCAACAAGTCCTTCTCCTACCCATTAATGCTGCATGTTAAGCAGGGAGCGAGAAGAGTGCCTAATTTTAACGTCTTTGGATATGGCGCCACCAGGATTCGAACGGCCATCACGGATTCTCTTCACCAGTTTTTAGATAAGCAAGTGCCTTAAATTATTTCAGTTCTTGGCTCTATCAATACATCACACTGCCTTAGACAGTGTCAACTTTTCTCATATGCCATACAGATAGGACAGACTAAAGGCCAACAACATGCGAAAATTCGCCGGTTTATAAGGACTAGGATGAGTTTCCTAGTAAGTAGTACTCAGCTTTGTTTACTTTATAAGTTTACACTGATTATTCTCAGCTCTGTTTATCTTATACATTTACAGTAAGTAGTACTCAGCTTTGTTTACTTTATACATTTACAGTAGGTAGTACTCACCTTAATTTACTTTATAAGTTTACAGGGAGTAATACTCACCTTTATTTACTTTATACATTTACAGTAAGTAATACTTACCTTTATTTACTTTATACATTTACAGTAAGTAGTACTCACCTTTATTTATTTTATACATTTATAGTAAGTAGTACTCACCTTTATTTACTTTATAAGTTTACTGGGAGTAATACTCACCTTTATTTACTTTATAAGTTAACAGGAAGTAGTACCCACCTTTATTTACTTTATAAGTTAACAGGAAGTAGTACTCACCTTTATTTACTTTATAAGTTTAAAGTAAGTAGTATTCACCTATATTTACTTTATAAGTTTACAGGGAGTAGTACTCACCTTTATTTACTTTATACATTTAAAGTAAGTAGTACTCACCTTTATTTATTTGTTTAGCAGTAACTGCTGCATATGATAGCTTTTCACCTTGATCTGGAGATGGCTGAGACTTTGAATTTTTATCATCTCCATTTACTGTACTTTCAGATTTATTCTCTTCAGGGATTGGTGGGGTGATTGACCTTGAGACAAAGACAGGAGCACTACAGATAAAAATATTTAATTTTATAAGTAGCACACTCAAGAACAGACTGAACTCTTGTAGTGCTGGTATTGTCTGGAATTTAGTTTTTAATCTATACATTTCCCATGAATTTTGTGGTAAAAACTAAGACTTATATTTCTGTGGTCATTTATGGTTCTTGTATGTATGTAAGATACTGGTTTTTCCAAATTATGCATACATGTATACATAGTTTTTCATACTTGTAGATTCAAGTTATTTTCATTACGTCTTGATTTAAGACAATCCCTTATTTCTTACAGTCATCATGTAAATGGCAATATGTTTATATGTGTATATACATGTAGTCATAAGATACTTACTCCACATTGAGTGATTTACGTTTCTTTGCTGGTTGACTGTCCTCAGTTTTGGTTGCCGTTCGTTTACGAGATATTTTATCACATGAATGACCTGTCTTATGATGATGGTAAGTTAGAACCTTTAAATTACCTCCCTTGGAAGATAATTTCTCTATAACTAAAAAAATTAAGTCAAAATTGAAATCTAAACATAATAGACTTTAAACAGACTACACTCTTCCATCTATGTGGTACATTGTGTTCATTTCCTGTAATCAGTTATCTGTAAGTGTAAGCCAGTTTGGCAGGCGATACAAACACCCATTCAAACACAAAAATCTACCCAAAACAACACATTTGTTCAACACTTATATTTTATCTAAATCCTCAACAACTGTCAACACTAGGTTATACAGTGGTAGGGCAGCATCATCTCTACGCTATAAATAATAGTCTCTTTAAACCAAAAAACAAAAGAGTAAACATATCCAATGGACATGATTCTGCCTATTCCAGACTTACCTATACTGAATCCTATATACAACAGAGGAAGTAACAGACTAATAAGAGTCAAATCAAAATATCAAAAGACCTTACAGTAAATAACAATTTGATCACACCTGAAATTATCAATTTCATATTAGCTCTTGTGGATTTGAAGCTGTTCTATTAGTTGAAATCAAACTATACTTGTTTTAGTCACCATAAACCCAAATTTGTTTACTCAATAACATTCCAGTAGTTATAAAATTTCTAAGGGACATAACTCTGTTAATAACATTTTGTTATTTCACATGATTTCTTAAGACCATTCTTCAGACTTTGTTACTTTATTAATGCTATATAAAGTTGTTCCGTGAATTTGACGATATTCATAATTACTGTGTTCATAAAGAAGTACTACTGATGGATAAACAGCTGGCAGATCAAACCTGGACAGACAAACAGACAGATGGACAGAGTTCGTTACTTTATCCCCACTCACTAATGTTGGGGGAGGTAACAATACATACCTTTAGGTGCCTCCTCTTTAATGAACAGTGAGGCAAAAACCGAGGTGTCATTTAACCAATGGATTTGTGCACCACCTGTAAGAAAATAAACAGTGATATCACAATGTTAGCAATCTAAAGATAGTCCTTATAAATATTTCAGTTTCCTAAGATGCTAAATTTTTGTAATTTTAAGTTTTTATGAAACAAGGGACCAACAAGTCTGTATAATGATTATTTCAGATTTACATGCATAGATAAAGAATTTCAAGCTATAGCTTTAAACTACGTGAGTGTTGCATAGTTAAAGAAATAATTAATCAGAATTTACATTAAATTGTACATTTAATGTATCAATGTATCCTATACTTACCAAAAGGAGAGAATAAATTGAAGAGATCTGTTGTTTTCCATTCCTTTGGGAACTCCACATGAAACACATGGTCTCTATTTGGAATTACTATAATATATATAAATAAAATGTTTCATGCTGATAAAAATAAACCAAAACCCCCAAAGAAATCTTAAACCTGGAATGAGTTTTTACATTTTATCTTCTTATAAAAAAGTTTTCGGTAACAATAATACTAACTACAATTAGATCTTAAATATAATTGATTGGAAATATGGAAAGAATGCTATGTGTTCAACATGGCTGTCATCTTGGATTATTTGGTTCAGATTCTACATGTAAATTCAATAAACTTACTTATAGTACTGATGCTTAAATGAAGATTACAGCAGTAACAAAGCCACAGATGACAAATGAGCAGAATACTAACATAGCAACAAATGTTAAAGTAAAAGTAAAAGTATTCTTTCACACTTGAATAAAGGAAGCACTGATTACATCAATGATAGTCTAATCACAAAGTTCTATGCTATCTGGATACAAACAAGAGACCCAATTAACCCTATTGTCCATCTGGTTTGAACATCATCATATGTTCATTTTTGTTTCTAATAGTTCATTAAATAGATGAAGATTTTTTAAGTTATATCAAATCTTATGAATACCCTTTCCGAAAAGATGCTTACAAAATTTGTTTAAAATTAAATCATTGGATTAGAAGAAGTTGAAAATGTGAAAAAGTAACATATTTGTTTAAGTGTTGAACTTAAACCCCAAAATGTGAGACACCAGGATTACGCCTCGAACAAACTTGGTTCTCCATGTGCCAAGGTTACTACATATAACCTGTACAAGCATTTAACTTAAAGCCTTCATGTGAATTTGAATAATATTGGAATCTTGACAATTTCCTTTAAGTGGCGCCCTCTTGAGGAAGAGCCCATTATTTTGAGAACTTTTTTTGAATCCCTTTTACTTAAAGATACTTCCTAAAAAGTTTGGATAAAATTAGTCCAGTGGTTTTTGAGAAGTTTAAAATATGGTAAGTGAAAATATGTGCTAAAGTGTTGAACTTTGACCTAAAACATACAACCTATTTTTGATAAAAGGGTCATGCCATGAACAAACCTGTTTCCCCATGCCCAAAGTTTACATTTGAAAGCATTAAGCTCTAGGCCTCCCATGGAAATCAAATTTTTTAAAAATGTTCAAATATTACCCATTTTTTCCACCCAATTGGTGCCTCCTGGAGACCAAGTTTAATCTTTTGAACAAATCTGAATCCCCTGCCTTAAAGTGCTTCATATTAAGTTTGGTTGAAATAGGTCCAGTAGTTTTGGAGGGGAAGTCCTAAATGTGAAAAGTTAATGATGGATGAGATTTATATGAGAGTCTACCACAGAACTTTGATCCAGAAGGACTGAAAACTGAAACCGGAGCTGTGGCTCATTTGTACAGCATTTTGCTTCATGTTCTGGTAGGTGGGGGTTCAATCTTGGTCCACATCAAACCTAAGATGATAAAATTAGGTAATCTTCTCTATCCCTGCTAAGTGCACAACATTTCTGAATAGGAGAAGGATTGGTTGGCTCAGTGTCAGGATAATGTGACTGAGTGACATATAATTTCAATGTGTCTGCGGTGTGATATTTCATTAAGACAGCACTATAAAGTTGCCATTAGTGCACAATGTCACAAGCAAACACCGTCTAGATATGACCTGGACATGAGTTAAAAGGGATGTTAAACCCCAATGCAAGAAACTGTTAAAAGGGATGTTAAACCCTAATGCAAGAAACTGTTAAAAGGGATGTTAAACCCCAATGCAAGAAACTGTTAAAAGGGATGTTAAACCCCAATGCAAGAAATTAACTAAAAACTGAAACAGTAATCATATGATACATAGGAAGATTTTTTTCATATCATGGGTTATTGATAAGTATACTCACAGTCAGGTCCTGCAAGATTCATATAAGGCATGTCTGACACGCGCATGAGA
This sequence comes from Pododesmus macrochisma, assembly GCA_032359645.1. Taxonomy (NCBI): domain Eukaryota; kingdom Metazoa; phylum Mollusca; class Bivalvia; order Pectinida; family Anomiidae; genus Pododesmus; species Pododesmus macrochisma. The sequence continues at coordinate 4,676 of JAUMGZ010040289.1, read as the reverse complement.
AATATTCTGTAAGAAACAAAAGGCACATTGATCCTTGAACAAAATTGTAACCACATGTCCTAATAAGGTAATATATTTTTCATATCTTCAAAACCAAAGCTTGGTCACTTTTGTTCATCAAACCCTAATCCCTGGATATGACTAATTCAGAGTCAAACATGAATTTCATGCCTCAGAATGTTTCATTCATGTGCAATAACAAAGTAATGTAATTTTCTATTCTGATTAGAAGATTGGAATAACATTTTATATACAGCTGTTATATTAAACTTTACCCATGTATATGGCTCCATAGTTCACAAGACGAGTAAAACCTTGAAACCATTAACAGCCTTTCATCAGCTTTGATCCAAGATGTGGCCCAATTTATTGACCTTTGGTCATGATTTCAAGAATGATGAACTTGGCGTCATACATTCTATCTTTACTGTTAACTTGATTATTTATAACTATCTAATCCATAAGTAACTTGTCAAATATGGTTGAATTGACTTGAAAATAAACTGATAATAAAATCTTACTTGTTAACAAAAGGTTGAACTAAAGGTGAAGATGGAGGAACCCTGTCACATTGTTCCTTCTGGAAGGTCCCTGTAAAAACATTAAAACAAAAAAGATGAACAAGCAATGAAGACAGAAGAACTTGGTCACATTGTTCATTGTAATTAAGGAAGCAGTCATGTGTGGTAGGATGAACAGTATATGGTATAACTGTATAATATACTCACACAAGTATCTACTCATACAGATGAAGCACACCCAAGTGAATTAAGTGTTTATCGTGATGGTGAGGTCCTAACTCTGTATAATATACTCAAGTAAGTAGTCAGCCATACAGATGAAGCACAACCCAGTGAATTATGTGTTTATGGTGACGGTAAGGTCCGAACTCTGTATAATGTACTCACCTAAGTAGTTAGCCATACAGATGAAGCACAACCCAGTGAATTATGTGTTTATGGTGAAGGTGAGGTCCTAACTCTGTATAATATACTCACCTAGGTAGTTAGCCATACAGATGAAGCACACCCCAGTGAATTAATTGTTTATCATGATGGTGAGTTCCTAACTTTGTAATGTATACTTACCTAAGTAGTTAGCCATACAGATGAAGCACACCCCAGTGAGGTAGGCATCATATCCAGCTTCATGTAAAGGTCCTGATGCTGTAGAATACTGTTTAAAATCCATGTCTTTGGGAACGTCTGTAATTAAAATCACAAAGTCATGTATGTGTGTGTGTCATCGTCCCAGTAATCACTATAAATATAGTTCTGTAATCGGTAAAAAGTGACCGCAGCAAGTCTATGCTATATAGAAGAATAGAAAAATACATGTTTATTCACCAAATATGCACCCATTGGAGCATATATATGACGTATCACAAATATAACTAGACAACTACACACTATTACCAACAACCACAAAACAGCTTATCTATAGATACGGTAAGCATGTTTCAAGATTTGTTGTCTAATTAGTGTAACTGTATCAAAAGACAAGAAGACAAACACTGTTAGAATATAATAGTAACAATAGCAAACTATACATCATACATGTAAACCCTCTTATTTCAAGCATTTAGTTGTGCGAAACATTTTGTCATGTCAACTTCAATAAGGAATGATGAAAGATCACAGATCCGTATTATTCTTATGTGTTGAGCTCAAGTGAGATGACAAAATGAACTTTCAATAAAAATATCCCCAAAAAGAAGATTTCAACATTGAAATTGATTGCAATGCTTTGTGAATTATTCCAGATTTAATTACCATAATTAGAGCTTTACGTACCAACCTGTATCTTTGTAAAAGGCTTTAATTCCAGACATTTTTGTAAGTCTGACAATGCCGTGTTCTGTATGAATTCCTAAAACAGAAAATAAGCAATTTAACTTCAGACATTTCTGTAAGTCAGACAAGGCTCTTATTTTAATGAAGTCCAGTAACAGAATACAATAAAGGCTCTATTGTAATTTTGATACACATTAAACCTTATTTATTTTCAAAAATGTTTGCTGATAAATTTACTAAATAAAGAAAGCAATGGCTGAATGTCATAGAAGAGCGGTTATATAAAATGTATAGAGATAAAACAACAGACCAATAAGATGACAATAATATAAACCTACAATGTATAATGACAAATCTATAACAGTGGATGATACAAGTAAGAACTGTATTTAAAAACATTGAGGGGTCCTTAACATTGCAGGAAATGTCTTGTCTCATCTTAACTTTTTAATTATGAAGAGTTCAAAAATTTATAATGTGAATGGATTACTATAAGTACTCCCCTATATGGGCATTTCATTACTAGGTTTCTGTATATCTATCTGTTAAACTATATTTAAGTTAAGTCTCTGAGACCTCTCGTTCTTGAAAATACTTTCTTACTCTCCACCTGGAACATAAATGGCAGGCACCTTATATTAGTAGGATTTTTTATTCATAAAATTTGTCTTTGTAAGCTTGAGTGTTGTTCATTGTCTGTTATACTTTTATATCTTACTATTTGTGATAAAGGGTTTTATTTCCGGAACCTTAATCCTCACAAAGGAAGCAGTTTGGGCAAAATTAATTTGATTGGTTTTTATTCACTGGTTCTCATTTTAAAAGCTGTTAATATTTAGTGTTGAAGTCAACTAAATCTATTTATACACATCACTTTAGGTTATCACCAATAACTTTATGGGAAACGATTACAAGCATATTTTGTTGATGATTCAGACAAGGTATTTTGACTTTATAAAGTAAAGTTACTCTTAAACATGATTGCTTTAATGAAAGATATTTCTTTGGTGTATGAATCTTGTACAATATCAGTATGCTAACCTTAAATGGATTTGTGCTTGCCATCAACTTGGTATCCAAAATTCTGAAAATAAGAAAATGTAAAGTGTATTTGTAAGTATTGTAGCTTCCTTCTTTCAATTCTTAATATATGAACATTCATGACCCTTACTACTACTTTGGGAAGTGCAGCACTTTGTACATTATATTAATGACACACACTAAGTAGTCATTCAAACATTACACATCAAGGATGCTGGGGATGAGTGGCAATCAGTAAAGTATGGCACAGCACTTTAAACAACATATATGTAATGGGGTTAACAGAGCAGCACTTGAGGGGTGAATCAATAATGTACAAACATGGCTTACTTTGGAAAAGCACACTGTGTCATCATTTTAAAGTCTTCATATTTCTGAAGAAAAAACAACATAAAATTCATTTTTTCAATCTGATACATAAATGCATTTTAAAAGGGTTAAATGTAAATGTGAAAATCTTGTATTAGTTAAAGCTACGAGCTTTATGTCATTACAGTTTCTGGTATAAAATCTAATTTGGTATGTGCAATCTCTGTATGTTTTTTGGGAACATTGTGTTATGGTTTAACTTTACCATAGTTTATGCTGTATAATCTGAGTGAGTACGTGTACTATATCTGAATTTCTTTAAATTTACACACTATTGTGTAGTGGTTTAATTTTACCTCTGGTAATGGATAGCAAAACTGGTGCAGTATGTGAACTAAATCTAACATCATATTGTGGCCAATTACTAATTTCCCCTGTAAAAAATGAAAAGCATTAATACCTGTCCAGTGTGGAAGATCACTTATTAAGAAAATTGTGCAAGATTATATCTACTACAATAAACTTTATGTGAAAAAATGTATTTTTGCTGTTTTTCATTGAATTTCCTTTATTTATTGGGAAGTAACATCTCATTATTATTGCAGTAACTATCAGAAGATAACTAATTAACTAAGTCTTTCATTAAAATGGTGACACACAGTCAAACTATGCCATTAGCATAATAATCCTGCAACAGTCAGCTGATTTCTAGAATAGAATATATGGAATAAATACATACTGATTGAGATATCATGCGAATAACTTTTGAAAATCCAACAGCTTTGTCCAAGTCTTCCTGTGAAATAAATACATTGAGTCTTATAATTTTTTTTTTGTATTATGACACAGTGGAATACACTTTTGAATAATTAGAAAGCTCCCAATTTCAATTATAGGTACAATGCATTAAACTTACAAAGTATACGGTTAATGATGAATAAGCGAGTATGAAGTTGTTAACAATTGATGTTTGAGAGTGGAATAGTCGTATCACTGTATTGAGATATGTATTGTATCAAGATACCTGTATCGTATTACATACTGTCGTGAGATGGTTGGGGACACTTGGATTCCTGTATCCTATTACATACTGTCGTGAGATGGTTGGGGAAACTCAGATTCCTGTATCGTATTACATACTGTCGTGAGATGGTTGGGGACACTCAGATTCCTGTATCATATTACATACTGTCATGAGATGGTTGGGGATACTCAGATTCCTGTTTCGTATTACATATTGTCGTGAGATGGTTTGGAACTCTCAGCTCCACATAGACTATGAACTGACTATAAACGAGATACAATGAAATTCAATATTGTTATTACCACTTCAGCTGTTTGCTTGGCTTGCTCTTTCTTTTTCATGTCCTCTTCGCTTTGTATTCTTGTGACCACAATGCATCTTTCTTTTTTTTCATTAGATTTAGTTTCTAGATGTATCCCTGATGTAAATCTGAAACAAGAGGCCCATCGGGCCTTAACGTCCATCTGGTTGAAATAGGCCAAAAACTAAATATTTGCATTTGAATACTT
>JAUMGZ010040178.1:0-19260 GCA_032359645.1 Pododesmus macrochisma | reverse complement strand
TTAGTCACATTTTATACTTCTCTGATTCTGTTAGTCACATTTTATACTTCTCTGATTCTGTTAGTCACATTTTATACTTCTCTGGTTCTGTTAGTCACATTTTATACCTCTCTGATTCTGTTAGTCACATTTTATACTTCTCTGATTCTGTTAGTCACATTTTATACTTCTCTGATTCTGTTAGTCACATTTTATACCTCTCTGGTTCTGTTAGTCACATTTCATACTTCTCTGATGCTGTTAGTCACATTTTATACTTCTCTGATGCTGTTTGTCACATTTTATACTTCTCTGATGCTGTTAGTCACATTTTATACTTCTCTGATGCTGTTAGTCACATTTTATACTTCTCTGATTCTGTTAGTCACATTTTATACTTCTCTGATTCTGTTAGTTCAGTACAATTTACTTACCAACTGTATCATCCTGACTTTTACTTTGTGGTCAAGTGTGTCCTGAGAATGAATTTATATAGTACAATACTCTATGCTGACGGTCAGTGTATGTATATACATCAGACAGTGCGGCACATAACAGAATTTAATTATTTTGTCTGTATTCATTATTCAGAACTATTCCACTTTCCTTATATTCACTTGAAATCTGACACAATTTATATGTGACAACACTAGACTTTTAATTGATTAATAATTAGACTCAGGCTGGGTCATGCTTATCTTGCATTTTCTGTGAATTAATGTCTTTATTCAAACACACTATATGACACTTCAATTTTAGGTGATTAACAAAATGAATATATTAAGTTGCTACCAAATGAATTATTAAATGCTCTATATTGATCACAGCATTTATAATAGTTTGGAGATCATCCACCTAATAATAGCCCAATTTCATACAGACTATCTACCTAGTCCTATGTCAGAGAGATCATCTCAAAGTTAAACTGATTTGAAAATTCATGAACAGATGAAATCTTGAGACCTAATTGTTGATAGGTTTGAATATCTAATGGTAATTTATCTGTTGGTGGTCTAACAGTGGTGATGTTATCATGTAATTTATTTTGAAGTGGTCAGACAATGTTGTTGTATTGTTTCCTGAGTATAGTAGCTTGTTCATCAATGATGGACGTATTTGTCATTGATAATGTCTGTCACTGCTATCAGAAGTTAAACATGGTGTTCTTGGTAACAGAAGAATTCTAAGTATGTAGGATTAGTATTGTCACTCTCTTCTCTAGGCATTATTATGTACATTCACTGTTTTACTTTATAAGTTTGATAAATATTAGTTGCTGTAAGCAGTGTGATAACTGTTCACAGCTACTTTACACAAACAAATATACTGAAGTAACAGGAACAGCTCAATCAGGAATGTTGGCCTAGAGAGTTAATAAAGCATCCTGTATAAGGAGGGACATCTATATGTTGTCAGACAATATTTTGGTTTTCTGACAAACTAGGTCTTGACTGTATAAATTGGCAGTTTCACCTAGCTGCTGGAAATAAAAATAGGGCCCAAAATTTTTCTTTGGTAGGGTGAAATAAAACACTGCATGCAGAAAGATTGTCGGGTTAGAGAGTTTGACAAGCAGCAGGTCTGGTATAGCCAATATTTGATGTGAAACTTTTCCTTTAATTGTCCTTGAAATTGTATTTAAAACTTTAAACATTGTCAAAGGCACATCCCAACATTGCAAATAATACAAAATTTGCTATTAGTTTTTTGGGTTTTTCCAAAATTTTACCAAGTCTTACATGGAACCTTCAAGTTCTCTTTAGTTTTCAATGCAAAACAATAACATAATGACAACTGAATATCAAAGTGGAAAAAACATAAACGATAAGCAACCACAGCAGTTGTACAAAGAAGATCTAGATCTGGTCAGAAGGATCTGTCAATGTCTTCAACAACAGTAAAGTCACCTGATTGAAACGTCAGTACTGGGAGATGCAGATTATATCACTTCCTGGTTTGTCCATAGGCCTTAATTCTCAACCTTATTATACCACATGATCACTCATATATTCTTAACATAGTCAGGTACCACACCATTCATAGTACAATTAATGCATGCACTGTCATGAGTTCAATATATAAAGACTTATGGCTTGAAGAAAACTGATAAATCTTTAAGGGCGAAAGCTGTGTGCAATATTGGTTTCCCTTACTCCATAAATGATTGAACATGAAATAATCAGCTATTTACCATTTGGAATACTTTGAATATAAAAATAACAATAAAGTCATGAGTAGACTTAGATATACTATATCTAACCAGTAATGTTTCATTTAGTTCTTGAATATTGATAAGGGTTATAATAAGTTTCCAAGTCCTTTGAAATACAGGTATCAATTGTTATTTTGAATAACATTTGTACTGATTATAAATTGTGTTAGGGTATGTCCCTTGAGTTAAGGATTGAATATGTTTGATGAATGGGCTTCATTTTTTAGGTTAGGTAAACTATTGTTTATATATTAATGCTATTGTTAAAATGAATTGTGGATAAATTACAACAAACAAGACCTACTGTTAAACTAGGTCAGTATGTGGTTTAAAATTTGTGTTTGTGTGTATCCAAAATAAGACATATATATATATATATAGGTGTTAAATTTGTGTCTGTGAACCGATCTCGATCTCGAAGATGTCTTGTTTTAACCTACTTGTACGCATTGTTCACGATTTCTCGGATCAGATACATCATTGTATGTGTGTGACAACACTCAATAGGCTGGCCATACACCTAACACCATGGGAGTATTTATTGTTTTGACTGTTGACAATATGCTCATTGTGCCATGAAGTGCTAACAGGCTTTAAAACAACCAGAATAACTTTACTTCCAGATATGTTTGCCCTTTAAAAGAAAACTCTAATTATCATGTGCAGTCCCTTAAATTGAATGTTTAAAATCTCATCTATTTGATTAAAATCTTGAAAGAGATATTTGTGATTCAAGTGTGCATTTCTAAATCTCACGCTCTGCAAATACTTTTCTTTCATGCTTAAATTAGTGTTAAACATTGGGTAGTGGTAATAGTTCGTAAGTTAATATATGCATACTTTATAGAAGCTTTAAACAGATGTTTTGATAGTGTTCCATATAAAACTATAAGTATCCGTGATGGAGCATGTCTTTAATATTACATACCGTACTCAGGTTTTTCCAAAAATGCTTTGAATGTTCCAAGAAAAATAAATTGAAATAACTTGGCCATTCAGATAACATGTCCAATTCATTGTCAGATATATTACATAATCCAAGTCATTATACATTATCATACATGAACAAACTTATATGGATAAACAGGAATTAGCATTCTTATTACTAAAAAACAAGTATGGAGTAATATTGAAATGGAAGAGCTTTCAGGTTTAATGCATATAATGTATTTCATGCACTATCCTGACAGAGTGTTGAATATCACAAGTGATTTTGTATAAACATATACATTTCCTATCCTTAGAATCAGGCATTCGTGCACATATGCATTACCTTTTTTTGCAATCATGTACATGCACATATTATGTTACATGTACCTTTCTTACAATCATATAACTGCATGCAATATGTTACCTTTGGTCAAGTGAACATTTATGTTACCTCATCTTCGCTAGCCAATGTATACGAACCACTGCCTTTCAGTTGGTTTGAAGAGAAATTAGCTTAGTGTAGCAAACTTGGCTTGCGAAGATGATGTTACCTCGCTTACCATCATTTAACTGTGCGTGTGGTCGTTGCCTTTTTTATGATCATGTAAAATTGCACATATATGTTTACTTTCTTAAAGTCACTAAGCTGTGCACACATGCGTTACCTTTCTTAGAATCATGTAGCTGTGCAAAAAAAGAATCCTTTATGAACTAATTCGACTGTAAATGTGCAGAGAACGACTTCTATGTCATATATGATATTTCTGTTTAGGCATACCATAGCAAGACACTATTGTGCCCCTTCCTGCAAATGGTACCTGCAAATGCATTGCATCAGTAACCAGAAGAAAACAAACAATTACTGAAGCTTGTCATCAATAGCCAGAAGAAATATACTAAAGCTCAGCATCTGTGAGCAGCCAGAAAACATACAATTACTGAGCTTTACACCTGAGTAGAGCCAGAAAACGAAAATTACTGAGCTTTGCACCTGAGTAGAGCCAGAAAACAAACAATTACTGAGCTTTGCACCTGAGTAGAGCCAGAAAACAAACAATTTCTGAGCTTTAAACCTAAGTAGTGCCAGAAAACAAACCATTACTGAGCTTTGCACCTGAGTAGAGCCAGAAATCAAACAATTACTGAGCTTTGCACCTGTGAAGAGCCAGAAAACAAACAATTACTGAGCTTTGCACCTGAGTAGAGCCAGAAAACAAACAATTACTGAGCTTTGCACCTGAGTAGAACCAGAAAACAAACAATTATTGAGCTTTACACCTGAGTAGTGCCAGAAAACAAACAATTATGAGCTTTGCACCTGAGTAGAGCCAGAAAACAAACAATTATTGAGCTTTACACTTGAGTTGTGCCAGAAAACAAACAATTACTGAGCTTTGCACCTGAGTAGAGCCAGAAACAAACAATTATTGAGCTTTACACCTGAGTAGTGCCAGAAAACAAACAATTACTGAGCTTTGCACCTGTGAAGAGCCAGAAAACAAACAATTACTGAGCTTTGCACCTGAGTAGATCCAAATAACAAACAATTACTGAGCTTTGCACCTAAGTAGAGCCAGAAAACTAACAATTACTGAGCTTTGCACCTGAGTAGAGCCAGAAAACAAACAATTACTGAGTTTTGCACCTGAGTAGAGCCAGAAAACAAATAATTACTGAGCTTTGCACCTGAGTAGAGCCAGAAAACTAAAAACAAATTACTTAAGCTCATCATCATTAACCAGAAAATAAACAATTACAATGTACTTGGCCAAGACATGTCATTGACTTTCAAGTAAGACATTTTAGACAATCAATGCTTGTCAATTTACAAGTTCTTGTAAAAAAGAATATCTGCATTGAACATAACATATTTAAGTCTGAAAAAACCTTGTATTACTGAATACAAACACTGAATAGTGAAATGTAGCTTATAAACATGCCAAGTCTCCTCATAAATAGTGAAACTCCCTATTTTAAGACTTAAATGTTGGCCATTCACAAAATAATTCTGATTTTTCCCGATTATTTCTTACTAGAATATTAAATCTATCCCATGGAATCAACAGATCTCCCCTATTTAAGGGTTTTAAGGTTGGCAGATATTTCCTAACTGTTAGACCTGACATGTTAATGTATGAACTATAATTCTTGTTTATTTGCAGTAATTTAGATGAGAGTACGATCCTCCACAACCTACAGCTCAGATATGAACGAGAACTTATCTATGTAAGTATATCACATCATCTTTAAATAACTTATCAGAATTAGGGCTATATATGTTAATCAATAATCACCTTCAAGGCAACCTGATTTAAATTTATTTCTCGGCGACGATGCTCATAAACTGGTTGTGTTTACATGAGAAAAGAAACTTGGAACTTTTTCGCTTCACTTGCTACTGATAAATGACCTGTCAGTTAGTAGAATATTTTAAGCATACTGAACAACTCAAAAGAGAAATTAACTGTGTTATAACATACACAATTATCACATTTCACCCCAAAAAATGATGTGCAAATAAAACGACTAGAGTAAGGACCTTGTGACAGAACAGAACCACATATTGTAACAGATATATACAAAATGTAATTAAAAATAATTTTTTTATAATTTTTATTATGACATAGAGATTATCTCTTGATAACAGTGTTTCATTTTCAATATTCCTTTTGCATCATCCTTATTCTGATATGAAAATAAATGATAATACACCATATTAAAAGTGAAATAAGCATTTTCTCTTATAATGAAATAGTCAACAAATCATGGCTTGTTATATTACAATTCTGCCATTTATAGAATGAGAAAGGGGAAACTATAATGCTGCATTTCAATTGATTCCATTCAAGTCATAAAAATTGTTGATATGATCATATTTTTATCTTCCATATTAAACTAAAATCAGGGGAGATAAGTATGTAGCCATGGCACTGTACTGTGCCCATCTGCACCATAACCTAGTTTAGTTTTGTTTATTGAAATTAATCTAAACTTGGTGGCTCAGAGGCAGAGTAATCGCCTTGTGATCCGGTAGACGCAGGTTTGATTCCCTGTTGTTTCACACCTATGATGTTAAAATTAGGTAATCTTCTCGCTCCCTGCTAAGTGCTCAGCATTACTGGGTAGAAGGAGGACTGGTTGGCTTGATGTCAGGATAATGTGACCAACTGAAGTATCATGTCAATGTGTCTAGCTTGATATATCAGTGAGCCAGTCTTATGAAGTGGCCATCAGTGCGCACTGTCACAAGCAGACTCCATCTGGATATGACTTATAGACATGATTAGAAGAATCCCAATGAAATATTAACAAACATAACCCTAATGATTTTAGGTTACACAATGTGGCATGATTTCCTATTGGCAATTAATGTTAGGTTGAAGGTAATGGTCACTGTTACTAACAGAGATATATATATATATATATATATATATACTTAAAATTTACCTTGTTTTTATAAAAAAAAATTAGTTCTGTTTCATTGAGTTCAACAAAACATGGTCAAATGGTTACTAATTATGAAAGGAAGGACTTCTTAATTTGGAGCATGTTTAAGATCACTGTTCCTTAGAATCAAAATGTGTTCTACTCAATACCTTCAGTGGGGGAAAGGTAAACAACACAATTGTGATATGTATCTGAGGGTTACCAGAAATTGACCCAGTGGCAATAATGTTAATTCAAAGGTAATAAGTAATGGTACCCGAGATGGGTTTGTTCTATCAGAAAACTCTGTAAGGTAGTTAAAAACATATAACTATCACTTTTCCAGCTATCTGATTGGTAGAGTTGAAAAAGTGTGATCCGTTCATGATAACCATCTTATCCTTGCAGACTTGTTCAACATTCAAAAATTATGTAAAAAAATTGATATATTATGCTATGGGTTATTAATGTTATTGTGGAGGTTAAATGTTTGTGTTGAATGATGTATAATATATACCCCCTGTTGGTATTGGTTGAAAACAATTTCTTGTTGGTATAAAGCAAACTCTAACAGTCTTCCTGGTCTAGAACATGCACCACTTACAAAAAAATATCTCAAGTGGTATGAGTAGATACGTTTATATTTGTGTTTCTAACACGCCTAGATATTTCTGTGATCTCGAAGCTTATACAAATAGAGAAAGTGTAAATATTTCAATCACAATCTCGTGTTTGGTTAAAACTTTACAAGAATACATGTGCGGCTGATTTTCTGTAATCTGCAAGTATGCATTAAGTGTTTTGAAAAATGGCAAAATGATTGATCGTTTTTTTTTATACGATTGCAATCTCTTCCTGATTCCAGTGTAAATTAATGTAGAAGAAGAAATACAAACTCTTTATTGTAACTTGGAAACATAAGGACAACCATTCTTCAATGTCAGGCCATTCTCTGTCAGGTTAAAATGAATTGTCTGTTAATAAAGCATGCACCAATCAAACAAAACAAGATGTTATACCAATAGTAGGCACAAAAAAAATGGATACACCAGTTTATATATTATTTACCTACAATATACAATTCTTTTAAAGAAAATATGTTGCATCAGTCTGTTAAGTTTTTCAAGCACTAGTCTGAACAAGCAAAATGATATAATCTATTATAATGATATATAATAGAATTAAAGAAAATTTCACTAGTCTGAACCAAATTTTACTAATCTCGGGCAATTGGACTAGTGCCTAACATTGCAGACTGTTGCATACACACATTTTTATCCCCCTAATTTGATTATTCCCAAACTAAAATCAGGATGATATACCGTTAGCTATATTTATGCTGACCCTTTGTCCACCTGTGAATGTATTTGTGTCTGCACAATATCTTGCATTGTTGGAAATTCATGTTTATTTCACTAGTGCTTATCAAGACATTAAGCATAAGCCGTAGTACATTTGAATGTGAGTTTCAGACTAGCATATCTTGTACATTGATTTGAATCAATCAAAATTTGGTATGTTGGGTACTTTTCTGGAAAAGAGGGGCCCTACATTATTTTGATTTTCCAGTAGAAATAAGGAACTCACATACAGTATTTCTTAGATTAATGAGACCACTGACAAATAGACATTGCAGAATGGTTAAAATCATTTTGCATATACATTGAAGGTTCTTTTGATGTGAAAAATTGTGTCTGGATTGGTTATATGAATAAGTCAAAAGAAAGGCAAAACATATATTTCATTATGAGCTCCAAAGACTGTTCTTATTGAAGTTCCTTGTTTAAATTTAACTTTTTATTTTTTTCCAGACATTCACAGGCAGTATTTTGGTCTCTGTCAATCCATATAAGATGTTTAACATCTATGGACTGGACATGGTCAAGAAGTATGAGGGCCAGTCACTGGGGTCACTTCCACCGTAAGTGCATGCTAGAATAATCCATTTTGTTACCGAAATGTATAACTTTAGATTTATCATCTTGAACTTCCCCAACTTCTTATTCATCTGGACAAAAATGTACTTTTCTTATTGAAATGTTGTTCATCAACACATATGCTTTCAAGTGTTAACTTTTAACTTTTTCAATTCTCCAAAACCACTGGACTGATTTCAGCAAAACTTGGTTGGAAGCAACCCAGGAGAGAGGATTCAAATTTGTTGCAATGATTTGGCTCTGCCTCCAGAAGCTGACTTGGAGGCCATCTTTAGGGAAAATTTGAAAAATCTTTTAAAAAAAAAATTAAAGGTGTACAAAGAGCTTAACTTTTTGTAGTAATAGTGATTAAACCATGACATACAACTGAAATATAATTTCTCTTATTGCTTTTCAAATATTGATATAAAATTGTTAAGAGTATTATCAAATTCCAGATTTACAAGATTGAATTAGTTATATGAGATGTTCCTGTAGAAATTATTTTGGATTGTTTCTCTTTCAAACTGAAAGGACCTGCTTGCAAAAACAGTTTTTGTTAATCTAAAACCCAAAATAAATATATGTTGTAAGGACAGCTTGATTAATTTGTTTTTAACATGTTGAGCAAGGATATACATTTCTATTGAAATTAAAAGTGGCTTAAACTACAAATTTGGCAGAGAAAAATAGTTTATCTTAGACTGACGTCTCTCTGATTATGTGGAATGCATTAATACAATGGTCGGGACAATACACAAAGAAAGTACTAGAGTTAAGTGAGTTGAAACATTCGGCTCAGTTTTGAATGGTTAAATGTTAGCTTGTGATCATTATCTCGGTCTATGTGTATTGTACTGGAAATATCAACTTGGTAAAGCATTCAATCTTCTTTTTCAGACACCTGTTCGCCATCGGTAGTGTGTCCTACTCAAGGATGTTGAAAGAAAATGAAAACCAAGTCATTATTATCAGGTACCCAAGAAAAATGTCACTTTTACACTAGACACAGATTATCCTTTGACCATTTAAGCATAGATGAACAGAATTTTGCATTACTACTATATATCATAACAGAGGACAATTTAAAAGCTATTGGATAATAGCCATTGGTGTACATATGTTAAATTGGGACTCAAGATATGGGATAGGATAGGATTTATCATAATTAGGCACCTGAATCAAGGAATTAACAGAGATTTACACAACAAAATACTTTAATACTACTGGCACTAGTTTTAAAAGCTTTAATTCTGACAGATTGAAACTGCACCATGAATGAAAAGTTTAAAATACATCAAGCAAAGGAATTGAGGTCATATAGGTATTCATGTATTGACATGGTTTACAGAGATTGTATTGATACTGCATTGTATACAGGAGATTGTAAAGAGATCCCAACATTGTATTGAGACGTAGAACAACTGCATTCCTTACTCAGCCTGGAAAAGCAGAGTTTAACAAAGCAACAATTATATCACTGACCTTATACAACTAAACAAGAACATGTGCATATGTATAAATATTGCTTCTTGTTTACCTTCTTTAAACTTTAACATAAAACTGTAGTAGCATGCATTGTCAGAATAAAAAAGCAATTTGTCATCTCAACTTTCAGACATGTATACATGTATAATTAAAGTGAAAGTCACAATTTCATAAACATTTAAGAAATGTGCCCAGGGGTTATAAGAGGTCAGTTTAAACTTAAACATATTTAAATACACACAGAGATGTATATGTTATGTCTTCTTACTCATACATAAATACTTTAATGTGGCTTTAATGTTTTTAACATGTGATATGAGTAATGTAGTGTAAAATAAGTATCTTTTGTGTTACCACGGTTACTTGGTAACATACACTGGACAGTTGTAACAGACATTCCAGAAGTGATTTGATCAGGTTGATAGAGTAATAACAGCTCAATAGTTTGCTCCATAAAGATATATACCTTGACAGCTAGGCTGATAACCTCCAATAAGGTCATGTTCAATTGTGTACAGAAAATGACAGTACTGTAAATATATGACTGTCTTTCATATAACACTGTACACTTAAGTGCAGCTGGTTATATATTCCTTAGTAATAAACACTAATACTTACTTAGATAAGTGAATATATAACATATGTTGAAGATATACACTTTAAACAGCTAAATCTGACATTATTAGTGTATGCTTTTGATACTGTTTTGTGATATCTAGCAAAATATTCTCATGCTTAAGTACACATTTTTAGACCATCTGGACGGAAGGTCCAAGGTGGACTTTTCTCATACAAATCCCGTCGTTGTCCGTCGGCGTTAACTTTTCACATTTTCGACCTCTTCTCCTAAACCACTGGACCCTCTTTATCCAAACTTTTTAGGAAGTTTCCCTAGGGAAAGGGGGTTAATATTTGTTCAAATGAAGGGGCTGGGCCCCAGGGGGCGCCACTAAGGGGCAAAAAGGGTGGAAAATTGACAAAACTTCAAAAATCTTTTTTAATAAACCAGTAGGCCTAGAGCTTAATGTTTTGGTATGTAGTAACTTTAGGGCATGGAGAACCAAGTTTGTTCAAGGCGTGACCCTGGGGTCAAACATAGGTTATGCACTTGTGGGTCAAAGATCACCACTATATATATATATATATATATAGCAAATATGTTAACTTTTCATATTTTTGAGTTCTTGTCCAAAATAACTGAACCAATTTCATCCAAACTTTGTAGGAAGCATCCCTATGGAAAGGGAATTCAGATTTGTTGAAATGAAGGGGCTGGGCCCCCAGGGGGACGCCACTTTCGCATTCAAAAGGGGGAAAATTTGACAAAATTTCAAAAATCTTCTCCTTGTAAACTAGAAGGCCTAGAGTTCAGTGTTTTTGTATGTAGTAGCTTCGGGACATGGAAAACCAAGTTTGTTCAAGGCGTGAACCTTGGGTCAAAATTAGGTTCAACAGTATATATATATATAGCAATATGATTATACTTTTTCACATTTGCGACTTCTTGTCCAACACTACTTGACCAATTTCATCCAAACTTGGAAGATGTCATCCTTAGGGGAAGGGTATTCAGATTTGCTCAAATGACGGAGCACAGTACCAAGGAAGGGTCACTTGGGGGCCAAATGGGGAACATTTGATAAATTTCAAAAATCTTCTTATAAACTAGAAGGCCTAGTGCATAATGCTTTGGTTTGAAGTAACTTTAGGGCACGGAGAACCAACTTTGCTCAAGGCATGACCCTAGGATCAAAAGTATTCAAATGCCAATCCAGATGGACGTTAAGGCCCCATGTGCCTCTTGTTTAATGTATTGCTATATGATATTAGAAAATTGAATTGGTAGAATTTGTTATCATGTGTATTACAAATTGATCAATCCAAGAAAGTTATCTGTTGCCAATTAGAGTTTTCCCCCTACCATATACATGTATATATGCACTTGGGCTTTGGAATCATCTGGTTAATCTAGTATGAATACTTATTGTCTCATTGATATTTAAGTTACTTCTGTCATTGTAATGTTGCTTAATCTACCAAGTAGAGGTCTTTAAATCTCCAAATGTAGAGTTTTCTTAAACTTAGTTAATTTATATTTGAAATATTTGCTGTTTTGTTTTTACTCCTCTATATTTGTGAAGTACAATGAGATGAAATATTACCTGACACAAGTAGTTTAATCATATTTAAAGGGTTTATGTTATTTCTGGATACAATTCCCAATTGAGGTGGTCTCAAGGTAACATGATTTACATATTATTATGGTGGATGAATGAGGGGAATTTGACAGGACCTTTATAGACCAGAATCAGTAGTGTTAAAGAGTTCTTTATGAACATGAGTCTGTAGCGTGATCCACCGACTTCTCACTGTGCTCACTGAGTCCTGCCATCTTTAAAATATAATTCACCTCAAAGAGCATTTGTTTATGTCATATTTATTCATGCATGTATTTATTGATATATGCTAGTAGTTAAACATCACTATTGCGGAAATAATGACTGTAAAATTAACCAACATACTACAGGTTTCTGGGAAGTAAATGTCTCTTTGTTATGGGTCAACAAATATTAAGTAATTTGACATAAAGCCAGTGTTTTATATCTTTATAATAAAGAGAAATAGACAATGAAGGGGATGTTTTATTGAAAATTTGACCTAAACTTGAGGTACAGTAATTTTCTGTACTAATTGATGGTTTAAAATCATCAGACATTTAACAAACTGCAGGCTAAAATACTACAAAATTGGTGCAACTTTATGAATCATTAACTATATACCAGATGAAATAGCATGTCTGTTGTTTAAGCTAATTCACTCCGGTGAAGGAGATCTCTATTGCTATATATCAATTGATTAGAAAGTTTATGTTTACATTTATCGCCAATAAACTTCACTCGGACATGCCAATTGTTTTTCTCATGTCGGCCATGCCAATTGTTTTTCTTATGTCGTACACAATGTTATATTAGGATACTAAAATCATTGATAAGTCGATCAGAGAAAATCAATGATCAGGTTGTACGTGTTGACTAACTATGATGTTTGATGTCCATGTTATGAGAGGAATGTGGCATGCAACTTCATTGGCTGATCAATATGTTATAGTAGTCCATCTCAGTATATCACCGAGAAAGGTATAGCTACCGGCCCAGTCAGTCACAGCACTTCCTACCATATCTTCTGCCTGATCTGTGCAATATAAAACACAAGTGCATATAGCTGAATGCAATTAAATACAAGTTTGTTACTAATTAATTTTAAGAATTAATGACAGAATGTGGACCTGTAATTTTATACAGATGTAGGAATGTCTATACTTGGGTATCACAGAGCGGGTTGTTTCTTTTCAAATAGCTTTGAATAATGATTTAGTGAAAGTTTATTCAGGAAGCTAGTTTGTGGGTTGTAGCTCAGCCTCCCAGTCTCAATTTAATTAGTTTATAACTGATAGCTATGAATTATTTAAGTCAATGGTGTAAGATATAGGAGGAGTGTCGAGTATTGAATATTGGATAAAAGTTTTATGTGGGCAAGTTAATAGATATATGAATTCTCTGAGACACTACGTATACAGTAGCCATTATGATGAAGTTTACTGGCCTATTTTATTTTATTCCCATGAGAGCTGATTTAAAAAAAAAAAAAAATGTTTTTAATTAAACAAATTATTTTATTCACACTAAATATTTGATAAATGTATAGCTGTTGTGTTTTATGTGTACACACAGTAGTTTGAAACATTGGTGAATTTTTGGGTTCCTATGTTTAAAGTGAAATTTTGAATCCCTGCTGGTTCTGTTGTTATGAATGTAATTGCATTGATGTATTGCCTGGTTAACTTTGATGGATGTTCACAGGACAGGTTGGTGACATCTATCTATAGGCGATAGATCTACTAATGACAGTTAATGGCTTTATCTACCACCACTGATACTTAGTAATGAATTATACAATGTCACATGTTTTAACAGATACAGATATTTTATTCAGAAATCTAATATTATGTCAGTGTTCTCCATTACAAGTCATATAAAAGTACAAAACATATAATAGATCTACATAAGAATCCATGGTACAATATGACAGTAAATGATAAAGCTAAGTCTAATTCATATGATTGGAATAAAGGTTTCCATAAGTCATTACATTTTATACACAATTTAAAAAAAGAAAAGAAAAGAAATAGGATACATAAATGTGTAAAATCTGCCTCTTCATGTTAAAATTAATATAGCAAAATGGAAGAAATAGGCTCACGAGTCTTCAGAACAGAGGCAGAGAAGACATTGACAAACAAATTATATTAAAAAGTCAACCCCAGAATGAAGTTGCAAACCAATAAACAACTTTTTATGGTATTGTCTGGGTTAAACATATGTTTACGTGCACAACAAATTTTCATTGATATTGGTTTAGATTTTGTTTTATGATTACATGTATCAGTCAATTTTTCTTTGTGACTGATAAGAAAAATTGTTCTAGCATACAAGGAAATTAAAAAATGGATATTAAAGTTTATTATTTAGGAATCCTTTCATCCTTATCCAAAGTGATACAGTGTATAAGTGATACAGTAAATGTCATCCCGATAAAAGACTGTCTGTCTTGCTTGTATAAAAGTTGCTTGATTAGCTTGACTTATCACACTAAGTATGCATGAATATGTTGAGTAACACCTACATCTTCTTAGAGATGAGATTAACTGTATGTAGAGTTTAATACCTCTGCGCTTCTGTTTACTACTAAATCATTAACTCCAGTAATGTCTGGATCCAAGTATTTCAAAAGTCAATACACTAAATTGAATATATTTTATTACAGTGGTGAAAGTGGCTCAGGAAAAACTGAAGCGACCAAGCTCATTATGCAGTACCTGGCAGCAGTCAACAAGTCGGGCAACAACCTTATCACAGAGCAGATCCTAGAGGCTAACCCACTTCTTGAATCTTTTGGCAATGCCAAGACCATCCGCAATGACAATTCCAGTAGATTTGGGAAATACATTGAGGTTTTCTTTAAATTGTAAGATATCATATATTGAAAATAAACACACACCTGAACTATTCTCAATACAAATTAAGTCAGTGCTAGACCTCTTATAATGGCGCCGTTTGGTGGTATTTAACTTATGAATGAATTTCTTGTTAATAATAGATTTTGTGTGTCGTAACAAATTATCTTTATTCAGGCATTTCATCAGACTTTCACAGAAGTAGATTAAATTGTGTTTTGATGTGTCCCTGTCTGTAAATGCGCAGATTAAGCCATTTAAAATGAGACTTCTGGTGAAGTAACCTATAGTAGACCCATACATGGAGGGTCTCTGTAACCTTAACTTCATTCAGGCATATGTAAACAATATATATGTTGAAAAAGGGTTGTACAGTTACAAGTATTGAGTTTCCTGTAAATACCCAAGATTTAAAACTATGCATTACAAATTATACTGATATAAATCGTAAAAGTATTAGGTTTCTAGAGGCATTGGTGGTGTTGATAGATATACTCTCTGTAGACACAGATTACTGTATGTGACGGCAAGATCTCTGTACAGATGACCAGGGGTATTCAATACCTCCAGTAGCACAGACAATCTGGTGTACTATAATCCTACTGAGTGGACCTTTTCTTAAACATGTATGATAAGAACCTGTGTAGAAAATCATTACATGGTATATACATATACTAAATACAAGTATTACTATATATATCCAGAGAATCAAGGAATTGTTGTATTTAAATAATTTATGCTTACTATTTTCATATTTTGATAGATGTGCAGAAATCTGCATTTATTTAAAGAATATTATAAATTGAACATAAAACAGCTTCCAGTTTTACAGTTTATACATGATGTCGTTGTTGTTAGTTTTCTACTGCAGTGCAATATAAAATAAGATTTATGTATAATAGTCGTAGTAGTGAAATATGTATCATTCAAATTTGGTTAAAATCAAATATTTCAAACATGGGTATCTTTATTTACATTTAAGAAGCTTTTGAGCCACTTAATTCCTGTCAAGGATTATCATGTGACATCTTTGTTTATATGGAACATGTACATACCATCTGCAGTGTATTTCTGAGAAAAAAAATATATACATGTACATTTCTTTACAATCAAAGCTTTCAGTTGGTAAAAAGAATTGAACTTTTAGTTATTGTCATTTGGTTGTTAGATTTAGGTTTAGTTAATTTTTCACAGTAGTTGTGTTGAGTACTCAATATTAATATAGATATAAAGAGAGAAATTAGTTTGCACATATGATATGTCTAAATTATTTTCCTGTTGAAGTTTTGTTAATTATGAATATGTGTGAATGATTTTCCTGTTAAAGTTTTGTTAATTATACATGTGTGTGAATGATTTTCCTGTTGAAGTTTTGTTAATTATACATATGTTTAGAATGATTTTCCTGTTGAAGTTTTGTTGATTATACTTTATGATGATGTTGTGTGTTCACAGCGGATCCATAGTGGGAGCTCGTACAATGGAATACCTGTTGGAGAAGTCACGCATAGTTACTCAGGTGTGTTAAGTATTACATACATATATATACACATCAATGCACATCTACATACAATTGTCACTTTTAAAATATGTACTTTAATGATATATAAATGTCATTTACACTGAGAACATGTCTATTTAATCCAATACACATCTGACTGTGTCTGGTCTTGTTTGTAGATTATCTCTTAGTCATGATTTACAAAATGTGTAAAATTAGGGAAAAAACCTCAATTGTGACGTACATGTGTACATACAGCTCTCAAGGAAGTCTTTTATGCTTTTAAAATCAATTTGTTTGCAAAAGTGTTCTTGAATTAAGTTTTTTTTTTAATGTTTAGCAACCCTGTGATTCCTTTGTGTGTAAGATATTTTCGGGTGCTATTTTGCATTGGCATGTGACAACTCTGTTATTCATATAGAATTGCACTTGAAATACCTAAGAGTCATACAGAAGAGATTATGTGTAAACTCAGGTGCAGGTTGTAATTTAAAGTGACAATGAAATCTAGTTCATTTCCTACACTGTGTACATTTCATATTATTCATTTCAAATGGATGCACAGCAGTTTGATTTACTTCTATCAAGTTAAATTTATTGCATTCAACTTTAACCATGAGTGAAAGCGGTTTTACATGCATATGATATGCAGTACAATAAATGATTTTGTAAACTTTTGAAGATAAATTTCCTCCATACAAAATGTAGAATAAAAATAATGTATGTTCTATTGCGCAATTCACCATGTTGAAGCGTCCATTTTACAATGTAATAATAATGAATACTTTAACGATTACAAGTCACCACATTGCATAATGGTAACTTTTAGTTCCTATATAAAGGGAGCTTATTTTGCTTACCTGGTTAAAGTTAACTCATACCTACTAGTTGGAAACTTATAAAAAGACATACATATAGGTCACATTTCATTGTCTGTTGTGTGCTATAGGAGAGATTGTACTCTGTCAAATAGTACCATTAAGTTAACCTAACTGTAATATTTTGAGGAGTACAAACCACAGTTTTGAAAATTAATTTATAAGCACTCTGAGTTTTTATAAGGTCATCTTCATTGTTCACCAACAGCTCTTGTACAATGTATAATACAGTGACCTCTACAAAGTCATCATGTACCATACTGGTCATTTTACAATGTTCATAATGATATTCAATGACCATTACTACTACAGAGTCCATGCTATGTCATGCTATATAGTTACCATTGCGTTTAATATCTATGTTGCACAGCGGTCAGTTAACAATGAAAGCTATTTTATACAGTGATTATTGCATGTACTGGCCATTTATGCAGTGGTCAATTACTTAATTCTCATAAGAAACAATGTCCTTTTCATACTGTTGTTGTGTGACACATTAGTTAATCTTTATTGTCATTTTTATGTTATTTAGGCGACGGATGAGAGAAACTATCATGTCTTCTATGAGATGTTGTCAGGAATGACAGAAGAACACAAAGGAAAATATGGTCTTCAAACTGCTGCCAAATATTTCTACCTGAATCAGGTAACTATGGCAATAACTTGGCAAAGTATGATGATTAAAGTTAAAGTTACTAAAATGCAAATATCTTCTTTCGTGCGTACATGTGAACCCTCCTGATTTTGTCATGTGATTCCTGATATTAAGAAGTTTGTTTAGTTAGTTAAATTTATTGTCCAGCTGTTTGCCATCTTTGTTTTCAAGGGGTAGGTCTTGAGATCTCTTGCGATTCATTGATAAATAGGGAAGAATATCTAGGGGTGCCATCAGACGCATTGAAAAATAAAAAAAAATCTTTAATGAACTATCAAACACCAAATGAAATAACAGTGCTATTCCATCAAGATAAATGTTAAGGCTCAATTGAACTTTGTTATTTGATCTTTGGTCTCGTACCTTGTTTTAATACGCCCGCAAATTCGGTGTGTGTTTTGGAATCATATGAGGATGCGCATATCATTAAATGGGGATTTTGCGTCAATTTTACTGAAGAGTATAATGCCCAGCTGTGCTCTTGTTATAAAATTTCAACTAAATGTTGACTGTCCCTTTGCTTTATTGTGAGTCCTGCTTGTCTTTGCAAATCTTAATAAGCCCATCTAGATTAAATATACAAACAAAGGTTTCTGTGTTGTGATCACATACATAATTATTTTTTTGTTTTACAGGGAGGTAACTGCACAATACCGGGCCGAGATGACCAGGAGAACTATCGTATACTCACAACAGCAATGGATGTTCTCAATTTACCTAGAAATGAGCAAGAAACAATACATAAAATATTGTCTAGTGTTTTACACTTGGGAAATGTCTACTTCAAAGGTTTACAGGTAAATGTAGGCTGTAGTGTGTTCATGTAACGCTCATTGTTATGTATAATTTACAAGTTGTGATGTCTTTGAAGTGTACGAATGACATCACTGTGGTTCATCATCGATTATACGCCCTATTCACTTTATAAAATATTTAAAAAAGTTAATTGTAATCACAAATTGTTTAAAAAGTGTAGGAAACAAATGTTTTTATATAATATTGATCTTCAGTTCATCTACCTTGTCTGTTCTTTACTGATTATACACCCTATTCAGTTAATGAATTATTAAAATTTTAATTTGAATCACAACTTGTTCATAAAAGTGTAGGAAACTAATGTTTTTTAGTCCACCTTGGACCTTTGGTCCGTACAAATCCCGTCCGTCGGCCGTCCTCGTCCTTCGTCCATTGGCATTAACATTTAACATTTTCAACTTCTTCTCCTAAACCACTGGACCATTTTCATCCAAACTTGATAGGA
>JAUMGZ010040067.1:0-19265 GCA_032359645.1 Pododesmus macrochisma | reverse complement strand
TCAAGTGTTTATGTGGAGCGTATTTTACTAGACAGCGGTTTCTGACAACCAAGTGTTTATGTGGAGCGTATTATACTAGACAGCGGTTTCTGACAATCAAGTGTTTATGTGGAGCGTATTATACTAGACAGCGGTTTCTGACAACCAAGTGTTTATGTGGAGCGTATTCTACTAGACAGCGGTTTCTGACAACCAAGCGTTTATGTGGAGCGTATTCTACTAGACAGCGGTTTCTGACAACCAAGTGTTTATGTGGAGCGTATTCTACTAGACAGCGGTTTCTGACAACCAAGCGTTTATGTGGAGCGTATTCTACTAGACGGCGGTTTCTGACAACCAAGTGTTTATGTGGAGCGTATTCTACTAGACAGCGGTTTCTGACAATCAAGTGTTTGTCATTATATAATAAAACCAAAGATAAGAGTGTTATGTCAATGTAGCACATACCCATGGTGGGGAAACATTTGCCTTTAGTCCAAGATGTTGTTGCCATTCCTGCTTCAGTAAGGGGAATCGTCAAAACAGCATTCGGATTTGTTCCGTTTTGAATAAAAAGGCCATTTCCTGTACCGTCTCTGTCGTAATCGGCTTTAGATCTTCCCGTAGTGCATATTGTTCCTGCAAAGACACATTTATTGCAATAAAGTTGTACGCCGCTTTGCGAGACTAACAATACTATCATGACTATTGATTAGACTAGCATAAATATGTTCTTTGTTTGTGTCCTAGATAATGTTTTAGATCCCTATATTAATTTGTTGAGATCCTGCTAATAAGTTGAAATATAAAGTTCCCTTACTTTAAATAAACGTTCAAGATCTTTCAAAATGTGAGTTTGATCATCGATTGTTCTTTATTTCATTATTTTAAATTTAAATCTTTTATCGAAGGATTTTATTGTCGATTATTATTTGCAGTTTACTATATGCTATGCTTTGATATATAAATGGAACTTTGTTGGTGCTTTAGGGTCATATGTGCGAGGTCCTCACACTCAATTGGTTGGCGTGACGCCATTTTTGAATTCCCGTTTCAGATTGCTAGCTCATTTTGTTTGCTACCTAATAGCCTATGTTCTGTTGATCCCATTTTTTCTTGTTATAAACATTCATATGATTTGCATTCGTAAATGAGTTTTTTTGTTTTCTATCTCTACTCACGAGGATCTGTGAAGTATGCCGTCAGGAAATGGTGGTTGCCCATGCTAACAAATGGATGGTTGATCTGTTTGGCATACGGTGCGTCACCGACTGTTCCTTTAGTAAGCTATACGATTTTGATATAAATAAAACACATATATGACGTTTTAACGCTTCACGTGAACAATATATAAATCAAACATTTATCAATTCTATCGATACGTCACCGACTGTTCTCCGAGTTACCCATAGCATTTTCGTATGAATAAAGCAACTATAACACAATCAACACTTCATATGAACAATAAATAATCTATACATTTGTTAATTCTGAAGATTTAAAACAAAAAAATAGAAAAGCAAAAAACCATGTTCTGCCAATGATACATGTTGGACTACTTATATTATCCAGGATTTAACAAACCAACATTGAGCGTCAAATAATTCAACAACGGAATAGAAGGGGGACACATTGAGGTCACATTAACCCCCAAGATTAGTTATCCATGCGGACCGACTTAAGACGGCCACACAGCACGAAACCAGGCGGTGTGGTTAAACCGGTTAATAAAGTCTCAACCATCCCACTTCCCGCACGAGACTAGACGTCTTAAGTATAGACATACATTTAATGAATTAATAAATACACTTCAAAGCGTTGTCAATCATTTCAACAACCAACTGTCCACATCAATTGTCCATAAAAATCTACCCGATTTAAGCATATTTACATATTTACAAACGACAATTGGAAACACGCAAAAGTGACTTAGCACATAGCATAAAGCCGAAAACAGTAGCTAGTACGTGGTAGATTCGTAGATACACATACAGTTAGTACATCTTATTTCAATATCCGTTATAAATCGTCATACTGAACTAAATTTACCGGGAAGAATGCGTAACTTTTAAGATCTCTTTTAATAGTCAGTCACCGTTAGTCAACAATTAGGAAGATATACGGGTATACAAAACAGTATGAATAGGATCAAAATTCAATGTGGATTTGACATAGAAAGCTTTGAAACAAAATGGATTTTAATCCCTTTTTAAGTTGTATTGGAATACCAATAATTGTTTTTACTGCATTACACAATGTTTGTCATGGTTACAATATGTACAATACACTTTGTCCGCATGGATTACTAGTCTTGATGTTTGTTGTGATGTCAATTTTATTAATTACATTCCGGTGCTTCGTTGTTTGACGCAGTTATTGTTTGTTTGTCAATGCCTCTCGATCTGTTGATCCTATCCATACTGTTTCTTAAAATTATCTCGTGTCTGCTCTATGTGACTGTTTTTAGACATCCAAAATATTAAAGACTATCTCAATAATTTTTGATTTCCTGATAAAAGTATTCAAAATATTATTTTAAAAAAATTTATATTCTCGACCAAAATCAGAAAATGAGTTATTAAAAACCTACCAAAAACATTTGTTAAATAAATTTGATCATTTATGGGGTAAATAATATATAATAAACTTTAAATTTAACTTTGAAAAAATTAACTTGAATTTTTATGTAACAGAAATGTATCAAAACATGACAACAAAAATAATATTATTAAATTATATTGTACTGCCTTACCATTGTTTTTAAAAGAAAACTACTGAATTAGAATATATTAACTATTGCAAAGTTGTGCACGTACATATAAAATTGAAAATGAATTGTTTCAACTCAGAACATGAGAAAAAGATTCCCAAATGATTAGTATATATCCAAGTTCATTAAAATGAAACTATAACATCATAAATTGTCAACACGAAAATAAAAACTATATTTATTCAATCAACACCGGCTAACACAGTCGGGTAGCGTACTATATAGAGGGGTCTTGTTTTGCAAAGTTTTACAGATCTATAGATAAAATTACATTTCAAAATTTCTGACGTGATTTCATCAAAGCTGATCCCGTTTCCTGCAACAAATTGTAATTGACACAATAACAGATTATAACTGATGTTTTGTTTATGCAATATTCAATCGCCGGTATGTTGTTTGAAGGTCAAGCTGAAATACATGTTGGGCAGAGTTTGTTTACAAAATCGTCAGATACACACGTTCTTATTCCCGTAATAAGTGACTTTGATTCAAGCGTCCTACAATACAATGTCGTCAGGTCATTAAATCATTTCTCCAAAATGGCGTCGGGAAGATCAAAGTCGACGTTTTATTTAAGTAAGAGTTATAAAGATATGTAATTGTCTAAAACTATTGGAATGTCTTGTAAATTTGATTTGTAGTCTTCTGATAAGGTTTGTACAAGAATACACTCACAAATAAATGGTCCAGCAGCATGAGAAAAGCAAACATATCGCTATGAAATAGAGTATAGGACTTCTAGTTTGTTAGAAGATTTTTTTTTATTTTGTCAACCCCTCCCCCTTTTGCCCCCTAAGGGCGCCTCTGGAGACTGGGCCCCTTCATTTAGCCAAATATAAACCCCATTCCCCCAGAAAATGCATCTCTACCAAGGCGAATGAAATTGGTCAAGTATTTTTGGACGAGAGGTCGAAAATGCGAAAAGTTAACATATTTGCTACCCCAAAATGTGTAACCTATTTTGACCCTGGGACACGGGTTGAACAACCCTGGTTCTCCATGCCCAAAAATTTCTACATACTAAAGCATTAAGCTCCAGCCCGTCTAGTTTATTAGAAGAAGATATTAGAAATGTTGTCAAATTTTCCCACTCTTTCACCCTATAGTGCGCCCCTGGGGGACGATTCCATTCAATTAAAAGAATCGGAATCCCCTTACCATAGGGATACTTCCTACCAGGTTTGGATGGAATCGGTCCAGAGGTTTTGGAGAAGAAGTCGAAAACGTTAACAGTTTACGACAAACTACAGGGATTTGTATGAGGAAAGTCCACCTTGGACCTATGTCCCAAATGGACCAAAACGTCCAGGTTCAAATCAGACAAATTTATTTTAGGATTTGACACATACAAATTGCTGATTTCACAAAATGCATTTCATAACGGATTGTTGATGCTTTTATTTTACAGAAACAGTTATTACTTCCGTCAGTATTTAAGTCTTTTGTCACTCACTCTGTCGCCCCGAGTAGTAAGATTTGGTCACGAGTATTACTTACATTGTAAAGTGATAATGTTAATGCTGATGTGATACGCACAGAATATGTAAGACTAAACAGAGAGTGTTAATGTTTTAGCATCACTGGTACCGAGTGTAGGTTATCTTATGTTTTTGGGACAAGTGATTAAGCAGTGTTCTGGTTGAACTCAAATATCTTTATGAAAATAGTGTAATATGAACAAGTGTTTGTTATTGTATTATAATTAAAGCATGAGTGTAATTTTCAGTAATCGGCAAAGGCAAAACATAAATAAACAAATGTTGAAATTTATTTCCATTTTAAAAACAACCGCTACACCATGCAAGTACCTTGCTAATTACAATTTACTAGATCATAATTATTATAAAATCAACTTATTTGTCGGCCCAATTTGTCGCTTGCGTCAATACGTTTCTTGTTTTAAGCTGTTGTAAATCTTCATTTTCTAGTTAATTCCATGTCACGTTTGTTTATATAGTGTGTTTTATAGTTTATCACTTCCGGCTCATACGCTAGCACAGACTTACTATAGTCCACATCTGTTGGTTGTCACACTCCTGTAGTGTTTTAATGAATCATTTGTTAAAATTGTTAAATGATTTGTTTTTTTGTTTGTTTGATTGTGCTAAGGGCTTATTGTCCGATCAACAGCTAAGGTCATTTACTGCTGTGCCAGTTTTACCTGTGTAGGAAACCGGGAGTACCCGGAGTAAACCGCCGACCTACGGCAAGTCACTGGCAACTTTCTCACACTAGGCCGCCCCGGACGGGAATCGCACCTAGGAGGTGAAAGGCTCTTATGATTACAAGTCGGCGACTTTAACCACTAAGCCACCGCGGCCCCCAAAATTGTTAATTGAGGTGATGATTACGTTTACTCTTAGTTAATGCAGATATTAAATGATATTGATTTCTGGTATTTCACAATCATTGGTAAACAATTAATTACTAGACATTGTCATTATATACATGCATCTGTTGTTAATCCTAAAGATCTTTATTTATACAATGCTTACAGTTTATGCTTTTTATAAGCTTGTTTCATTGTTCGTGTTGTTTTTCCATTCAGTTGTTGTATATGTGGTATGATGTATGGTCTTACATGAAAAATCGGATCCTGGTTCATTTAACAGATGGTTACCTTTTGTGATTATGATATCTCATACAATTTGTTTTCGTTTGTGGAGATGTGCCGAGTTCATTCTGGAGTCTCGTATATAATGCACATGAACTTAGTGATCCTTCCCCTTGTCTTAATTAAGGATCAATGCTATAATCCCCACCAGGATACATTGACTCTTTTTTTTGTATTAGTATTAATACTGAATGATAGGATAATTTACCTGTCAAGTTTAAGACATGGTAACCACCTCCTTGTTTTACTGGTTTTGCTTGTTTGGACTAGTGTTTGAAATGTTAGTCATACAGACTGATAGTATCTGCTTAAAGCGATTATATTCTTCAATATGATACAATTCAGTCATTAAAAATCGGCTACAAATGCCTAGTTTAGAAAAGAAAAAACAGTAGCATAGATATAACATATGTTGTAATTGAGTAAATAATAGATAAAAATCGGGTATTTTCGATTTTTCTTCCCGTTGACCTCCGAAAATCAACGAACGCTTTGTAAAATCCAAGCTAGCTGCCTAAAGCTATCCCCATCGGATCACTTAGTCCTTTTCCGTCGCATGCTAGAAAAAAACTCGGAGGTAAGTGTATGGATACTGTTCGGTTTGGGAGTTTAGTAAAAAGGTTTGATGTAATGAGGCACAATGTTAATCAGGTAAAAAACGTAGAACGTATGTAATTTTCATTCACATACAACAAACTTATGAATAAGAATACACATATCTAACAGAAAATTAAGTTCTGTTGATAATTTAATGTTTTAGAAAATCGTAAACCAAAACGATCAAATATATGTTAACAAATACACCTGGGGAAATAAATGGCTGAGGCTATATGCACATTGTTGTCACGCGATCACCACAAGAAGCTACAAGATGTCTACTACTTACCTCCGATATTACTTCTGGGAATTGGCCGAGTGTGGTCCGATTGAAAACTATCCTTGATTTATTGTACACTTATTCACGTGTGTGTATCGGTCAGCAATAACTATGCAATAAACGTGTATGTGTTTACAAACAATTTTTGACCTGAATACTTTTGTTAAATTAATTTATGTTCTAATTGTCTTTGTTCAACCGAACATAAAACTCTTTAACAAATAAACACAACTCTCATATTGGGTGACACAACATGTCTGTTCTTTTTGCGAGCTTAAACTGTAAGTGCTGTCTTTCGAACGGGATTCGTTTTTGTTGTTGTCGGACATTTTCTGTATCAACTAAACGTGCGCATGCTCGGTAAATCTTGTCAAAACGTTCACGGTAGGGTCATCGGAATAAAGGGAATGGCAAATCTCGGTTGATTGTCATCAGCACACAAGTTCGAACAAAAAAAATAACTTTTTCGTCCGATATGTTTGTCCTTTGTCGGTTGGCAAAACAGTCGGTTGGCAAAGCAGTATTACACTTCTCACGAGAAAAGCATCATTAATTGTTTGTGTTTCCGAAGTTACCAAAACAGTAGTAAATTTGAAGAATATTACCACTTTAAACAGTAATAGTTATCAAGCAGACCGCTGTAATACATACCTGCATTCTTCCCACAAATGAACTTAAATTGAATAGCACACGATTTGTCATTCCATCCAGTTCCATATCTGGTGGATACACAGTTCTCAGAATTCATGTTGTTTGGTTCATGTGCGTTCCATTTGAAGTAATGAGCCTGCCACAAAAATACAGAAAATAAATAAACAATGTAATCTTCAAAGTAAAAAATATAACACTTCATGCTTACTACAATGAAGGTAGAATATACCAGACAGTAATTATTGTGTACTACAATGGAGGTAGACAGTAGTGAGGTGAGGGCAGAAAGAGTCCAGCTTTGCTGTTTGCTATTTGCCATATTGGTGTTTGGTGTTTACAAGATATCGGTACATCCGTTTCCTTTTCAAAATGGGGGCAAATCCGTTTCCTTATCTATATGATACATGTAGCTCGTTCGTTTCCTTTTAAAATGTCGGTACACCCGTTTCATTTACGACAAGGTGGATGTTTATTTACTTCTTAAAAAAAAATGGTCTACATGGACAAAGATTCTTAGATACGTTGGAATCGCGTACTTAACAAAATGATGACACTTTTGATACGTTAAGTACGTCATAAGTTTTGTTAAAGAAAGAGTTAACCACCTCAAAAGAACAAAACAAAATATGCCGTTTTATTGTGATGCCTAAGTTACTGAACTGGGTGACATGAAGTGGACTATATGCACACGTTACCTGGTATGCAAATGCCATTTATGATTAAATTTTAGATACATTTTTATCTGCCAACCAAGTGGCCTTGTATGCGTACGTTAACATGATTTAGGCCCTTCACATACACGATTGTTAAGTAAGAAATAATGCAAACGCCGCGTCACTTAATATATCAACAAATAAATTTAAATAATAAACAAATCTTCAACATTACAATATGTCTTGTATTCACACATTACATTATTCCAGAATTTACACATATTTTTCAATCGTATATGGAAGCGTTATTGAAATGTCAAATCGTATGTACATATGATGCATGATTAAAAGTTTTACATTTTTCTTCTAGAATGGGAGTTATCTGGTATGCACACGATACATTATTACAAGTTTTATACATTTTTTCCTAGCGTATACACGCCTGGGAATCCAGAAGGTCTCAACCAACTGTTGAGCATACAAAACGACTGCGGGCGTTTCCGGTTAAGAACAGCTATAGTTCACGAAGCGGGATAATTCTCAAAAAAGATATTTTAAAGAAATGTTAAGCTCTTGTTAGAAAATTGAGGAATACTATTATTTTATCAATTGATTAAAGTAAAGCAGTGTGGTCAGATATCGGCGAAATAGATCGACCTGTTGCCAGAATCTCTGTTATTATGCAGACCAGTCCATGTTGTTATGTGTCTTTCGATGACCTACATCCACTTAGAACACAATTTGAACACTATGTTATCAAATGTATAGCTAATTTATGACATAAACCTCTCCCAATATGTTCAAAATTCATAGCCGATGCATATTATTTGGTTTGTATTTGGTAAATTGTTTTAATATCCCTGCAGAATATACTATTTTGAGGCCTTCGAGTTTATCTTGAGACAATCTGTCTCAAGTTGAGACCATCGGGCGTCAAATGTATCGGTAAATTGTCAAATAATAATACTTTTTTAAATATGTGGTCTTGATACTTTATTTGTGATAATGGGTTAATAGAAAGGGAAGACAGTTACACTGTAACATCAAAGAAGATAAGCTAATAATGTATCCATGAAAGAGAAAGCCTGTAGTTCAAGATTTATCTGTGACATGCATTTGATCACGTTTTAAACATGAACAAGTATCGGCATCTTTGACGACGGATCCATTTGCATCTCCGCTTTGGAAATAATACATCGGAGATCTGTTTGTATAGTAACCCGATCCTTTTTGTCTCATCATCTGTGTGTTCCTTTTCTGAATCTCATTATGTTGCCATTGAATTTGTTACGCTGTAGCTCTGGAGGGTCATTATATGATTCCTTTGTTAGTTTCGGAGGTTCATCGAAGGAATCCTGAAACACGTTACTCTTCAGTCGATCTTCTTCTTGCCTGGTTAGTTTTTTTATCGATAAGGATATGTCAATATGGTTTATCGGTGGCTTTATTTAAGTGTTGCATAAAGCACTGACGATTTGTCGTGTGCATTTGTTTGCCAAGTGTAGCGATTTGTTGCTTGACAATAGGACTGTTGAATAACACCACATCATGAGAGTTTCTCCTTTGCGTTGGATCTTTGTTGTAGTATAGATTCTGGTTGATGTCAATGACGGGCAGATTTGTACGATGACTACTTGCAGTTAATAAGCCAACAATACGGAAATCTTTGCTAGCCGTGACCATAAGGTTGTAGTATTCTCCTTATTAACTATGATGTTCCTGAAGATGTTTTCTTGCAAATTGTATTTTTAATGAATCTTGCCTTGAAAACTGTTAGTCAAACCCTGGACACGTGTTCGTCAATCAATGTCTGAATACTAAACTGACTGAGAATTAGTTGATGTGCTTTAAATGCCATTGCAAAGGTGATGTGGTGTTTTTGGAGCTTGTAATGTTGTCGTATTGTTAGTATCGATGGTATTGGTGGTGGTAGAATGGTGGTGGTTTTGGTTTTAGTGGTGATGGTGGGTTAGTGGTGAAGTGGCGACAGTGGATGTTGTTGTAGATTGGTGATGGTGGTGGTGTGATGATGATATTGATTGAGGTGTCACTGTTTTTGTGGTAATCATCATTTACAAAAACATCCATCGATAGTCGCATACGTTCTTGGATACTTTCTTTGGACTGCAAGTGGAATCGGTATCATATATTCACTTCTTCTACCTCCTTTTGAGCTGTAGGAACTCTAATTTCTATATATTGCATATTTATGAGTTTGGAGTAAATACGGACGCTTAGATGAAACTATTTCATTCATCGGGATTTAAAGAAATGTGATAAATTTCAATGAAAAAGATAATACAATTCAAAACATGAGGGCTAAAAGAGCACATGAGTTTCCACTCGCATAGACACAACTTAGCATCAGAGAAAATATGCAAAAGACGATAGAGCTTATTGTTATAAAGGTTTTCCCTGTTTAGTAGTGAAACAATTATTTCTTGACACCCCTTTTCGTGGAAGAAAATCGATCAGAATATGCAGAAATTTGACAAAAAGTCCATTCAGATCTTGTTAACCAGGCAGCTTTTGACAAAGTATCGAAGTGTTTGTTAAAACAAAACGTTCTCGTAAAAGAAAAGGTGCTTTTTAATGGGTTCCGTGGCACATACGTTTGTCTGATAAAACTGTTTCTTCCGAATGCAAAAAACAGCCTTATTGCTTTCCCCCGTGGTTTATATGCTTGCCCCCTCCCCTTTAATTTGGCCGATTTACGGTAGTCTGCTTGATCTTATATGTATCACTGGGGATCACTGGGTACGCGGCGCACGCGCGCTGGGGCACCCCCGGTGAAAATCATTGCAATCATGGTTCAATTCGATAGGAAAATAATGACTTTACTCTACAGATGTTATCTGATTCGAGTGAAATCTGAATTTAGTCAGCGAAGAGATACATACAAAGTACACAGTACGACGTAGTTAAAAAAGAAGAAATGGAATCAAAAAATATTGACAAATACTTGATGCAACTTTAATTCACTTTTACTTCTTTATTACACGTCCGATTTTAAACATTTAAAAACTATATCATATTTCAATCTATTCGAACAAATCATACGCTTACATCTATGGCTATAACGTCTAATTAAAATTTAACCTCGATTACGAAAATGTATGTACTTGTACATGTACATACTATTTAATATTTCAAATAATGTATAAATCTAAAAAAAAAAATAAGTCAATTCTTAAATCGTGTAATGTGTGAATATATTATTATGTTGATGATCTTACTTAACAATCGTGTATGTGAATGACCTTATTCATGTTAACGTAAGCATGCAAGGCTACCTGCATGGCAGACAAAGATTTATAAAAAAAAAATCATATACGGCATGTGCATATCATGTTGCGTGTGCATAGTCGACCACTTCATGTCTCCCAGTTCAGTTACTTAGGCATCTTTTCTTTTTGAGGGTTGATAACTCTTCTTTAAAGCGGTTATATTCTTCAAAATGATACTTTCAAATATCCAAAATCAGTTACAAACGTCAAGTAAAAATTCCTAGTATAAAATAGATATAACAGTTGCTTTGATATACAATGTGTTGTAATCGAGTAAACAATAGATAGAAATCGGGTATTCCCCTGTTGATGCTGCATAATTAAAAGCCGGCACAAAATAACCTTGTCATCCGGAAAGTCTTTGTAAAATCCAACGATTAAGCTGCTCACCTAAAACCACCGTTCACCTAATTATTCACCTGTGTGCCAAGCTCGTGGTAAACATTTTTCACAAACTCATTCAAACCCACGTCGTCAACAATCCCAATGCTATACACGTGTACGTGTTTACAAATAATAGATGACCTGTATACCTTTGTTTTATTAATTTGTGTTCTAATTCACTTCGTTCAACCGGCCATAACACATTTAACAAACAAACACAACTGTCATATATAGTGACACAACCTGTCTGCTCTTTTTTCGCGAGCTTAAACTGTAAGTGCTGGCTTTCGACTGCGATTCGTTTTTGTTGTTGTTGGACATTTTTTATCCACATAGCGTGCGCATGTACATTAACGCTTGCCATTAAGTTCACGACAGGGTCATTGGAATAAGGGGCATAGCTTGTTTCGAATTATTGTCTTCCATACAAAATTCGATAAATCGAAAAAATAACTGTGTACTCCGATATGTTTACCCTTTGCCGGTAAGCAAAGCAGTATTACACTTTCTCACGAGAAAAGAATAATTAATCTTTTGTGTTTCTTTAGTTTCCAAATAGTAGTTAACTGGAAGAATATTACCGCTTTAAAAAAAATTGTGACGTACTTAACGTATCAAAAGTGTCATCATTTTGTAAAGGGTGCGATTCCGTCTTATCTAAGTATCATTGTCCCTGTTAACCATTCCTGTTTAGAAAGTATATAAACATTCTTCTTGAAAGGCCATGTCGCAATTACGAAAATGAAACGGATGTACCTACATTTTGAAAGGAAACGGAAATTTAAGGCTGGCAATTGCCACTGAATTGTTATGTAACTAAGACTTATACACCTAACAACATCTTATGGACAGTGTTGGGTGCATTGTATGGCCACACAATGAA
Source organism: Pododesmus macrochisma (assembly GCA_032359645.1). Lineage (NCBI taxonomy): Eukaryota > Metazoa > Mollusca > Bivalvia > Pectinida > Anomiidae > Pododesmus > Pododesmus macrochisma. The sequence continues at coordinate 7,167 of JAUMGZ010040067.1, read as the reverse complement.
GATATTTCTGTAAGTTTAGAACACTGTGGGGAACAATCTTTGATATGCTGCTATTGTCATGGTTTGTACTGTTAATTAAAATGAAAGCATTGTAACACCCTCACAATCAAGTTAGACTAAAAGACTGGCCAATTCAATCCAATCATGTCTGTTCATCAGCCACTGAGATACACATTTATGCAATGGTTAGCAACATATGTGTGTATAACAAGCATGTTACGTGCATATTGAATATTTACTTGGCCTTTCACCTACACAGTGTTGTTTTTAACCCTTAATGTCTGAATATCAATGTGTGTGTACACATGTCTTCGTGTAAGGGAATCTTTCACTTAATGCCTTGTGTTGAAATACATGTGTGAACTATTTAACTTATGTCACTATAACTTTAGTATACTGTATACTTGCTAACTGCAGTTCCCTGTTTGACCTCTCATTAACAATTATCCAATTTGAACAAACCATAGAAGTAAACATCCGCATGTGAAGAAGATTCACATTTGTTCACTGGTGGCTCAATAGAGGAGAGAATTCAAGAAGTTTTGAAAAGATACATTTTCATATGCCAAAAATCATAAGCCAGTTTTAACCAGATGGAAGTAAAGGTACACAGGCCTCTTGTTTGTGTGAACTACATGCAGGTAGATTGTACTGCATGATGAATTTTGTGTATTATAATGACCGTAGATTGTACTAGACAGTAAGTTATGTACTTTTGTAATAAGTTTAAAGTTTAGTAATTCTGTTGAGTTTAACAAAAAATAATAGCCCTAACTAATTTTCAAAAGATATCTGTACTGAGGCAACAACTTGATGTATGCAGTGTGCAAAGAGAGGACAGCGAAATAAGGGTTGCATGAAATATACAATATAGCCATTTTGAAGATTTGAAGATGTTCCAACATTGATAAGTTTACCGGTGTTCCATCTGCCCACTGGAAATGGTGCTCCTGTGCCTGATCATTCAGCCCTATCCAGTACTCCTGACGATTAGTGTGACCTGTTTATGATAAAACAATTTTAATGGGGACAAAATCTGGTCACAAACATTTTATTTGATTTATTTGATTTACGTAGACACTATCAATTATGAATAAGGTCTTCAGGCCATTTTTGAATCGGAAATTTGAGTATTTTGTTGAAATCCTTTTTGCTATATAGCCCTACGATTAATCCCAAGACGCAAGAATACAAGCGTTGCCAACCAGTCTATTTTTACAGATTACAGTGCAATATACATAAACGGGCATATGGCAGAAAAAAACAGATGATTGGGCTCTGCGCGAGAGGTTAAGGGTCACGAATACAAAGTACTATGAAAGTGAAAGTACAGGTTTGCTAGTTTCCCATAACATTAGCACCGCAAACGGCACATAATACGCCCGTCAGAAAGTCGTACAAAACTGTTCTTTGATGGCGAAGTTTTACTTCAAAAAATAATAAAAGGTTTTCCCAGCTATAGAAACTTGGAACTATACCTTACAGTTTGATAATAGTAGATAGTCAATTTGTCCTAGTATTCACGGTAATAAACTTTGTTGCGTAGTTTGAAATTAATCGGTTGATAATAACTCGAGCTGAAATGATTTTTTACCAGAACCAAGTGGGCATAACTCCATTTCTTACAGTTAGATAATAGTTGGTATACAACTTATTCGAGCTTTTACGGTAATTGTACATCATAGTTGTAATGTTTTATATTAATCCGTTAATAACTACTCAAAGTATCGATCAGAAAGGATAATGGACAGCAAGGGGCTACAGCTCTGTTGATAACAGTCGGATAATGGTGGAAATCGAACTTTTTCCAGCTTTCATGGTAATAAACCTTGTTGAGGAGTTTGAAAGTGAATCGGTTTGTAATCACTTAAAATATTGAGCGAAAACAATTTTTAACCAGAACCAAGGGGCTCCATTACTATCGGTTAGATAATAGTGGAAACAGAACTTGTTGGAGCTAATATGACAATAAAGCTTAATGTGAAGCTTGAAGTTAATTGGTTAATAATTACTCAGGATACTGAGCAGACACTGTTTCAATAATTTCACAAAGGGCCATAACTCCATTACTGAAGGTCGGATAATAGTGGTAATGAACTTGTTCGAGCTTTCATGATATATAACCGTGTTGTGAAGTTTGAAGTTAATCGGTTCATAATTGCTCAAGATACTGAGCGGACACTGTTTCCATAATTTCACAAAGGGCCATAACCCCATTACTTATGGCTAAATATCTGTGAAAATCTATCTTGTCCGAGTTTTTAATGGTAATTAACATTGTTATGAAGTTTGAACTTAATCGGTTCATAATTACCCACGTTATCGAGCGGACACTGAAAGTGTGCAGACGGACGTACGAACGGACGGAGGGTATACCATGATACGACCCGTCAAAGATGGGTGTATAAAAAAATGAGAGAGATTGCCACTTTTTATTGGTAATACATTCTTGCCTTTTTGTTTTAGAGCGCTTTTGTGGATTTCTTTAGGCGTACGACGACCATTTGTTATTGTTGGTCATTCAGAGATATTTAGATTGTCGATTTGTCTAACAGATAGATGTTGGTTCATGACTGTTTGCTGCTATATTTTGTTCGTTTGTTCGATGTACTACTAAATCCAAAGACATATTTTAAGTTTATTTTTTTAACAAAAAAACCTTCACTTTAGTACAAAGAATATGTCTGGAATTATTCGAGCGCTCTTTATATAAGTATTGCTGTTACGAAAGATAATTTCATGTCCTTCTATTTTTTACCGAATCGACCTAGGTATACTAATTATAGGTACGAATTGACCTTCTCTTTCTCAATACGACCTTTACAGAGCAACTTTTACAACAGAACCTTCCTTTTGCAGTGGGCATCCCTGTGAAGATTCCGAACACTTTCTTTTAAACTGTATCGGGTACAGTGCCCTGAGGGACACAATGTTTCATAACTTCGTCCTCGGTCATATGCCCTTCAAAAGTCTATATATCTCTGTATCGACCTCATCGAAAGGCTATAATTGTAGATTGTTATTTAATTATATTATTCAGAGAATTCGATTTGTTCATTCGTAGTCAGGTGTCCTTCTATTTTTTACCGAATCGACCTAGGTATACTAAAAATAGATACGAATTGACCTTCTCTTTCTATAATTAGCTCCAAAATGAGTCACAATACATATTATATACTATGACGTCATAAACATGTTATCTTTACTATGCATCTACTGAGGAATTAATAAAGTGAAAACGTTTGTGCAAACATTTACTCATTTAAATCATTGATTATGGTTATTATAGGACTTTTTGGATATTTTAGCATATTTTTCTTTCCATCAAAAAAGACAAATGTGAAGTAAAAAAAATATGTATGGGCTGGTTGCTTAAGTGAAATTTGGGCCACACATATGCATTAAAAATGTTAAATCAGAGATGTGTGTATTCATAAAACAATATGATAAAATAATAAAACAGTTATAGCCTTTTGCTTTCGGTCAATACAGAGATATATAGACTTTTCAAGGGAATATCGACCGAGGACGAAGTTTGTATATCTCTGTATCGACATCATAGAAAGGCTATAATTGTATAATATTTTTGAAAAGCTTATATTTACAGCCTTCTTAATCTACTCAATTGTAAGTGTATTTATTCTAGAAAAAATCTTAACTTTGGTACAGAGAACAGCTGTAGAAGTGTGCGTGCATACTTTATAATACTAGTTAAAATGAATAAATTCGAGGGCGTATCAAAAAAAGTACAATGGAAATATCAAAACTGCAATTGATTTTTAAAATATTTAAGATCCCTAAAAAGCTTATTTTAACTTTATTAGCTATATGTCAATAGTAAAATTCTACCCGCGTTCAGGTAAACCAAATCCGTGCATGCGCACTACGCTATGATCAAATTTTGTTGCCCATGTTTTGCTAAACTCCCCCCCCCCCCCCTTGAGGCTGAACCCCATTATTTCTACAAATCTGACCTCACTTCCCCTCAGTGTTTAATTGACCAAAAATTGCATAACTTATTGTTGACCGCATGTTACTACATACCAAAGCATTATAGGCTTATAGGCACTATAGGCCTTTTAGGTTTGTAGAAGATTTTGTAACTTGTCAAATTTCCCCATGTTGCCCCCTTGTGGGGCTCTCTTGAGGCCTAACCCCATCATTTGATTAAATCTGACTCCTCTTTGCCAGAGATGTTTCCTACCAAGATTGTTTGATATTAGTCCAGTAGTTTTGGAGGAGAAGTTGGAAATGTGAAAACGAAAGAGGGAGACGTAAAATGAACGGGATTTGTATAAGAAAAGGCCATTTTGGACCTGCCGAAATTTGAACTTACTCATAATGAATGCTTGAACATTATTATTTGTAATCTTCACAAGGGAAGCACCTGACTCCACACATGACGCAAAAGCATCAAACCAGCCAATCCTTGTGTCGTTAAACAGGTAGCATTGATTGTTATGTAGAATCCAATCAGAGTCACATCTATACGCCGCTACAATAACAAAGGTTACACTTATTATAGTATCACCGTACACAGACCAACTTTAGGGGGGCCAACATGTAAACCACCGGGGGAGCAATACGACTGCGCTGGGCATGCAGAGAGTAAAAATATAAGTATATCACTGGAGGAACCAGTTTTATCAGACAATGGTATATGCCACGGAACTCGAGTAAATAAACCCTTTCTTTTGGTTATAGACACGTTTTACGAGAAACTTCCGTTTTGACAAATACTTCGACACTTTGTCACAAGCTGCCTGGTTAACAAGTTCTGAACGGACTTTTAGTCAAATTTCTGCATATTCTGATCGATTTTCTTACACGAAAAGTGTGTCAAACAGCAATTTATTCATCACTAAAAAGGGAAAACCTTTATAACAATTACCTCTATCTTTTTTTTTCTGTGCTTATAAGTTGTGTCTATGCAGGGGGAACTCGTGTATCTTTGCGGGGGTAAAGCATGTATCTTTTCGCTCTTTATTTTTGAATTGTATTATCTTTTTCGTTGTAATTTATCACATTTTTTTAAACCCCGAGGAACGAAGAGAAGCCAGACATAAGACTGGTTTCATCTAAGCGTCAATAGTTACTCCAAAGTCATTAATATAAAAAGAAATAAAGATTATGAGCTTCATTAACGAACAATCACCGCTGCAAAACAAACCATCATCGCTGGAAAACGAACAGTCATTCACGGAATTAACGCTAGATGGCGTGCGAGTCAGTAAACTGGGTGAAAGTTAAGTCGAATCCAGGCCCGATTTACCAAACTCAATACTACATAAACGTTTTTTTGACTATGAAAGGCTAAACTTACGGACACAAATCCGACACAGATTGTAAGATGTTTACTTTCTGTGAAGCGGAATTTCGATTTTTGAAGGGGTTAAACTGGTAGTCGAGTTTGGCCAAAATTCGATTTTCGATGCGTCAGTTATCAGACCATGTTACTTTGGATGCGAGACTTGCACGGATTAGTAGATGTGTATACCATATTTAAAAAAAAGTTTATTATTTCCGTCAATCTAATGAGACATGCGCGAAAACCAAATTTAAATGAATTCTAATAACCGGTAAACCAATTACAGAATCTAGCAGCTAAGGAAAAAAATCACTGGAAGTGATGGATGCTCCCCAAAATATGCTTGACATAGGAGTTATCTGTTGTCAATACAGGTTAATCTGTCAGTTAAAAATAAGTTTCTACCAATTAGAGGCTACCTGTACAACTAGGTTAATATGGCAATGGTTAATTTTGAAACGCCTGCCCTTGTGTCTGGGGTTAGCAAACATCCCCTAGGTAGACAATTAAATTCATGGCAGAAAAAGAAAACTTTTTATCGAAAAGGGCAATAACTCAGCTTGTAACAGAGCAAGAGCTGTGGTTCTTGCACACTATGGATCACCTAGATATCCTATACATGTTTACCAAGTTTCATTAAATCAAATTTTAAAAGTTGTGCTCCGAACATGCATATGTGAAAGAATTAGAAAGTTATTTTGTTATAGGGGAAACAACTTTAGGTATATATGACCAAGAGTTTTGGTTCTTATGCACTGCACACCGTCTCATAGTTCTTATCATTTGTACTAAATGTTATAACTATATTTAAAATATATTAAAAGCTATGTTCCGGACAAGAATGTTTGAAAGAATAAATAAGTTTTTGTGTTAAAGGGGAGATAACTATTGGTATAAGGGACCAAGAGTTGTGGTTCTTGTGTGCTCTACACCGTCTAATGGTGATAATCGATGGTACCAAATGTCATAAAAATATTTTACGTATTTTAAAAGTTATGCTTTAGACAAGCATATGTGAGAGAATAAGAAAGTCTTTGTGTTAAAGGGGAGATAACTATTGGTATAAGTGACCAAGAGTTGTGGTTCTTGTGTGCTGCAAACCGTCTCATGGTGCTCATCATTTGTACAAAATGTCATAAAAATATATGACGTATTTTAAAAGTTATGCTCCGGACAAGCATATGTGAAAGAATATATGACGTATTTTAAAAGTTATGCTCCGGACAAGCATATGTGAAAGAATAAAAAAGTTTTTGTGTTTAAGGGGAAATGACTCTGGGTAAATTTGACCAAGAGTTGTGGTTCTTGCGTACTGCACACCGTCTCATAGTGATTATCATTTGTACTAAATATCATAAAAATATATCAAATAGTTTAAGAGTTATGCTCCGGACAAAGGGTGGACGGACGGGATGGACGCAGGCGACGACTATGTGCTCCCCGAAAAAAAACCGTTCCAGAGTTGTATTGTGTGATGCTATATTTTAACATATGTGTTGTTTCCTCTAATGACTTTAACTGTGTTTATCGTCAAAATGATACTTATTTTTATCAGTTAGGAAGTTAATATAAACGAGTGTTTATCATAACGGGGGCCGTTACAGGAATGTCCCCCAAACAAGGATGGCCGTCGTCTCCGATAACAAATCAAAGAAAATAGTATGCAGTTGAGGTCACAGTGTTGTAACACATCTGTATACCAAATTTGAATAAAATCCGATAATATCTAACTTTCGACCAATCAGAGGCCGTGACCGCTATCTTGGATAACAAATCTGAGAAAATACACCTTCTCACGGTTATTAGCGCCATCTTGGATTGGGGGCAAACTCTGGGAGCAAACAAGAGCTTCCATGACG
>JAUMGZ010039956.1:7532-19265 GCA_032359645.1 Pododesmus macrochisma | reverse complement strand
TTTTTAAGGTATACTAGTTAAATACAATTTAACAATAATATGAAATTCAAATACTCTATGCATTTTATTTTCTATCAACTGGTTCAATCATATTGTTTTTCAAAAACCATTTAAAAGTCTGTGCAAATCTCTGCAATAAATGAAAACTGTAACAAAGATGTAAACGTAAAGACGTCTGGTAAAGACTACAGAATATAAAATATGTAAACAAAAAATAAACTAAATATTGATAAAATTTATTCAAATGTTATGTTAAAACTTATGATAGTGCACACGTTTATTTGTTCACTGACAGCTTGTTGTAGAGGCAGTCAGGTACATACACTAGTATGTGGTATCTAGAATAATGCAAGTTTCCTCTTTAAATAATGACAAAATAAATTTAGTTAAATGATAACTTTAATCATATTTACTATCATAACATCCTAATATTAATAACAATATAAATTATACAATTATATATTTACAAAATTAAAATGCGTAAATCATTTAAATATGTACACCTTTATTCAGGTTTTAGACTTAAATTTATTCACAAAACGTACAGCTTAAAAGAGATATTTCAACAAATGTTTTTGAGTAAAGTTGAGGAGATCTAGAATAAGTTCAGTTATCCGGAAATTGAAAGAATCTGAATGCCACCTAGTATTTAAATAGCCGGTAAGACATCTTGATTTTGCTCATCACTAACATTAGCTTAGCTCGCCATTACGGAGGATACTGTCCGGATGTAGAAAGAACCTGAACACCTCCTAGGGTAACGCAAGGGCGTTAATAACCATGAAACGGTCTATAATTAAGAATTGTCCAATAGTTCAGTTAACATTTCATAAAACATCAAATCAAATCAAATTCTGCAGAAATTTTTTTACATTGTGATATTGCAAATATCAATTAACCCAATAAATTCTCTTAACATGAATGCAAATGTATATTTAACTCTTTCAGAATCCTTGAATTTGAATCAAATCAAACCATAGGAAGTAGACAGAACAGGAACATGGAAGTGGAATTATGGGATTGCAGTGGAGATAGAAAGTGATTAAATATTTATTTAGCTTTGTTGTCTTAAAGTGCTCAATCCTTTAAGCTCACCAAGGACTCAATAAAATAAACATTTTATAGACTTGTGTCATAAATCTAACTAGAAATGAAAACTTATTTAAGACCCAATATACATACTTGACAACTTTTTAAAATGTTCATGGGGGAGAAAAGGTGTAGAAAAATCTTCTAAAATGTTAAAATGTCTTTGATACCTATACATTTATATACAATGCCCTATATGACAAAATAATGCCTCATTTAGGCAGCTCTGTGCCATACACTAAGTTGAAGCAAGTTGAAAATTGTGTTGAATAATAGGGACACTCCCTCATAAATGTATATAATATCCAGATAACGTAGCAAAGGTAGTGATTTTTAAATTTCTTGACTAAACGTTTATTCTTTTTGTAAACTCCATTCTTATTTTCTTCAATATTCAAAAATATATTTCTCTTATAAGTTATGATACCATATTATAGAAGACTAACATTATGTAATCATACAGAGTAAATTTTATTTTGATTTTTGCTTGCAATAGAAGCAGTAAGGATGGGTTTAATAATTAATTATTCAAACAAAAATGCCTCTCATTACCCTATGTTTTTTCCTGGAACAGCCCTTAGGTGTAACCTTGACAATAAATAACATACATTTATACGTACAGTAAAACCTTTATATTTGACAGATTTGAATCATGCTGGCCAGCTATGGCTAGAGATGCTGTAGGAGTCATCTTTGTTTTCAACCCTGATGTGAATAACCACGACAAAGATATGGAATCTTGGTAGTATTTGTTGTTACACTTTGCATTTAGTTATTTTAAAAATGTTGTCATCTTTGGATTGTACAATTTTTTAAAAGTCAAAAGTTAATAGGAGCATTTCATGGATGTTGTACATTATCAAGTTAATTTATATATTAGTTTTACTAATTTAATTTTAAAGAATATATCTTAAAAATCTTTTATAAGTGCAATTTATCAATCTATATGTAAATCTCTATTCTGACAATTTACATTGATAACACATGATACCTAGATATTCCATAGTAAAAATTTTGTTTGACAGGTGTTTAAAGTACTTTATCAAATGATTATTGTGTTATTCAATTGCATAAAGCCATTACATAATGATATGATATGCAACACGTTACATATAACCTAAAGCTGTTTTGATTGGCTGCATTGCACACAATATTCTGTTCTGATTGGCTTTGACTTGATTATGACGTCACATAACAATGATATGACGTCATAATTGATTGTTACGGGAAGGCGTTTCAGTGCTAATTTTCACACATTTTAAAATTTAAATTTAAAGCATTTTTATGATAAAATCAAAAAGAATGCTTTTAATTTGAGTCATATGATAAAAAGAATCTGAAATTCGTTTTCATTGCATATGAGATTTATAAAATGAGTAATGAAAAATTCATGACGAGTTGAGTTCATGAGTTGAAATGGAAACTCATTACAGATCCTCTTTTTATATTTATGTTAAAGTATGTAAGCAATACACATTTTGGAAAGATGATTATACATTATAATTATTTTGCAGGTATGACTTTTTTGTGGAACAGAACAATGTTAAAGAAAGTCAGTGTATTGTACTTGCTCACTCAAAGCCTGGAGCTTCCGAGAGGGTGCGGTCACATCTATGTGAGTAAATGGGTGAAACCCATTTTCTTAAAAATGTTATTCTCAAAATTATATATACCGGTAAGTTTTGGAAGGGTGACATCTGAATAAAAAGGACCATCGACAAAGGGAAACACTTACCAAAAATGGCAATATAAAAACACATTAAACACATCACAAAAGTGTTTCAGGCCAACATAACTACGGAACAATTCAGGATAGTCATACATCATATTGAATGGTGCAGTTAAACCTGTTAACAGGAACACAGCCTTCCAGGTTCACAATTATTATTACATTTTGCACTGAATATTTCAAATAACATATGAAAAAATATTCAATTCTTCAAGCAGGAATGTCTTTGTTTTTATTACTTATTCTTTTTTTTCTTCATTTCAGCCGATACGTTTAAAAAAATCAAGCAGGTACCTACAAACATAGAGGAAGAGGGAGATGAAGTAAGGAATATGTTTAACAATTATCTATCTAAAGTTATATCAGCAATGTCAGAAAAGACAGAACAAGAGGAACTCAACATTATGAACCATTAACATAAACTGTGATTTTATTCTAGATATTTAAGACAATTTTGATATGCCTTCATAAATATGTGAATGTTAAGAACAATGGAGTGCTCAGGTGTTGCTGCTAAAACTCAGTCAATCAATTTGAGGGAGTGAAAATTCAACACATGTGACAGATCCAACTTATATTTGATATGGTGATAAATTAAGTACAAACCAATTTTAAGTGTTCATAATAAGATTTATGTAATTTTCAAGGTCTCATTGTGAGAATACAGTTGTTTATGATGCATAAATATCACATTATCAAAGGAAAAACTGTTGATAAAAATAACACTGCAAGTTCAGTAAAGTTTTAATTTTAGATAGAACTTTACAGCATAATTGGAAAATATGCTTGAGGCAGGAAGAATAGAAAATGATTATTAATGTAGGATTTAACCTACCTCTGAGTTAATTGTTAGGTACTAGCTTGTTCTTCACGGGACATTAAACAACAACTATTCAATTGATACCGATAGTTTTGTTTAGATCTGACTATTACACAAATCTTTATTTTGTGTGTTGCTTCATTTCTTCTGTTTTAAATTGTTAATGAATTCATTTGCTGAACATATTTTTAAAGTCTTCTACATTTGAATTATTGTGTACTGTAACTTATAGAGGTTAGTCCAAAGATAATGTTTATACATGAATCTCTTGATTTAAATGATGTGATTGTGATTCTAAATTTTTAACAGCTTTAGCAAACGTTTTGAAATTTTAATAGCTCTGTCTATCTGTGTGTTCCTCTGTACAAATACATGTACATTTAAGAACCATATCTTATGAAAGCAAATTAGGATGAATTTCACCAAAATTGTATTATCAGCCTTCTCGTATGATTTTTCATGATGATGTTGTACTTAAATTTCCAGGCTATCTTTAATAGACAATGTGCAACAGAGGACATACATTCTAAGAGTTCACATTTTTATTTTGCATTGAAAAAAATAATGTGTTTCTGTGTTAAATACTTATTTGCTTAATGATTTAATTTGATGATATAGACAGTATTATAATAGCACAATGCATAGCTAATAAGACAAGACGGTTTGATAGTATAAATCTGACACCTATAATCTACTTTCTAAAAATAAAACAAATTACGGATAGTTTAATTGTACATTGTATACAATTGTTTTTAACATACAATATTTTCTTTACATTCCGTCCACTTTTCAATCTTGTAAAGTCATTTTTTTTAAACATGAAATAAATTATATTGTTAAATATTTTTTATGTGCTGTGTTGTCTTTAAGTTTCAATTTCACCAGGGCTGAAGGCCCAACTTAGACTTTTCTGTTCAAATGTCATCTATCCTCCCTCCAACTGTCACCCATTTGCTTTTTAGTCCATCTAGACCAAAGGTCCAAGGTGGACTTTTCTCATACAAATCCCGTCCTTGTCTGTCATCGTTGTTAACTTTTCACATTTTCAACTTCTTCTCCTAAACCACTGGATCCATTTTGTACAAACTTGGTAGGAAGTATCCCTAGGGGAAGGGGATTCAGATTTGTTCAAATGAAGGGCCGGCCCCCAGGGGGCACCACTAGGGGCCAAAAGGGGGTAAATTTGTCAAAACTTTAAAAATCTCCTTCTAATAAACTAGAAGGCCTGGAGCTTTTTGGTATGTAGTAATTTTAGGGCATGGAGAACCAAGTTTGTTCAAGGCTTGACTCTTAGGTCTAAAATAGGTAATACGTTTTTGGGTCAAAACACTATAGCAAATATGTTAACTATTCACATTTTTTACTTCTTGGCCAAAACTGCTGGACCAATTTCATCCAAACTTGGTAGAAGTCATCCCTTGGGGATGGGAATTTAGATTTGTTCAAATGAAGGGGCTCTGACCCGAGGGGGCTCAACTTTAGGGGGCCAAAAGGGGTTAAATTTGGTCAGATTTTCACGAAACTTGATGTACATGTTCCTTGCATAACCCCCTTTAAGAATTGTGTTCGATTTGCCGAATTCCATCAAATATGGCTGCCATAGCTTCTGATTGGCTGAAACATTTAAACTTCTTGTCAAGAACCGTTGGTCAGATTTTCACCAAACTTGATGTACATGTTCCTTTCATGGCCCCCTTTCAGATTTTGTTCAGTGTTGCCGAATTCCATCCAATATGGCCACCATGGCTTCTGATTGGCTGAGACATTTAAACTTCTTGTCAAGAACCGTTGGTCAGATTTTCACAAAACTTGATGTACATGTTCTTTGCATGGTCCCCTTGTACAAAGCCAAGAGTTTTTAAGTTCATTGTGGTTCCTATTAGATTATCATTTTATCACCTTTTCTATTGTACAAAGAGTGTCAATACTTTGATTTTGAATATATTTTATCCCTAGAGCCTAGAGATTCAAGTTTATTCAAATTTGCTTATCAGCTGCAGTAGGTTCACAATTATAGGTTTTGTTCAAATTGTGAATATTTTAACCTATCGATGAAATTATCAATACAGGTTTTTTCTCAATATGCTGCTTTTAATACAGGTAATGTGCAGGTTGTCTTTCCTGCTGTTTTACATTAATGGACCAGTTGTCTCCCTTGCTGCACAACACTGTAGAAGATATATATTGCTAAAGTAATGTTATAGTCCATATTCTGTCTGCCCAGCTTTAACTTTTTATAAATTTAACTTTCTGAAAACCACTGGAATATTTTCAAATAAACTTGGCGGTAAACATCCTTAGAACAAGAGAACTTTATATGGCTTATACATTATCCATTTTTAGCTCTCCTGTTTGAAGAACAGAGAGCTAAAGTGTTACCCCGGCGTGAGTGTCATTGTCAGGGTGAAAATGTTTTTGCTGCAAGTAATTTAGAAGCTTGTCATTCATTAAATATATGTACTAGGATATTTGGCATGGAGGTTCCTGTGATGTATACTATTTTGACCTGTTTTGAACTTGACATTTTTGTAGCACATCAACGTTAAAGTTTTTGGTGCTGTATTTAGAAGCTTGCCATTCATTCAATATGCATACCAGGATGATTCTGATATTTGGCATAGAAGTTTCTTTGGGTTATACTATTGATGTAGGAAGACACAATTAAAAAAACTTTTAATTTTTTTTAAATTTTTTTTGACAAGTTTGAGTCCATCTAGACGGACTTTTCTCATATAAATCCTGTCCACCATAAACTTAATTTTCACATTTTCGACTTCTTCTCCTATACCAGTCTGGACCAATTTCATCCAAACTTGGTAGGAAGAAATGGATTCAGATTTGTTCAAATGAAGGGTCGGGCCCCCAGGGTGCACCACTAAGGGGCCAAAAGGGGGAAAATGTGTCAAAACTTCAAAAATCTTCTTCTAATAAACTAGAAGGCCTAGAGCTTAATGTTTTGGTATGGAGGAGGAGAGAGATTTTTGTAATTTATAATATATAATGAAGGGTAGTTCAAGTATTAAGTGGTCGATTTATTAGATAAAGAAACTATAATTTTTCATGATCAAACCACAGTATTGTTAATGTTATTAGAGATCTGTGATCAAACTAATGTGATGCTGAACTCGGTCAAATCCAAGAAGATCGACGTGTTGAGTAAAATTAGTCATGGGTTACATTATATCGTCATTTTAAGTCTTTTAAAAGTAGCTTTAGTTGTATTTTGATTGCAATATTTTTACTTTCTTTTCTTGTTACTGGTAGTCAAGGATGTTTTGCAGCAAACTGATCCAAACTGGTAAGTGGAAGAAATAAAAGTAAGTCAAATGTAAAAAGTCGTAGTCTAAATGTTTTATGTTTATTACGTCACTGAATTAAGGTCTTGAATGCAGGCGAAAGTTATCATCCGGATTTCGTGCAACCGTTATCCGGTTCGCGGTTTACTGTGAATATAAATATGGCTGCGCCCATAACGAGACGTGTGTCCTTGCTGTCAAGGTAAATAAAGTGGTGTTTTTCAATTTTATTGATATAACGTTAGAATCAATCTCACACATAAATAATTATGTTGTTGCCTTGAAATTTGCTTCGATTTTCTATTACTGTTCTGATGGAAACTTCTGTAAAGTGATAGATCACAGATCATTTTCATGTTTCCTGAACCGTGGATAGGTACGCTGAAGTTTGTACATCAGCTTTTCAATATATAAATTTCAACACAATCTGAAATTATGTGAGACAACAACTGGAAAATCCTAAAATCACTTTTTAGTCCATGTGAAGCTGACCATTGACCAGAGGTCAAAGGTAGACCTTTCCTATTTTCGATTTCTCTTTCCAAACCATTGGACCAATTTCAACCGAACTGGATATAGGGAGTGTGCCTTGGATACACCAGAAGTCATACCGTAGAGTTTAATTTTAAAAAATGTAATCATGGGGCATGTGGAACCAAGTTTGTTTAAAGGAAATCTCAAGCTTGGAAAATATGTTACTTGTGTACATGTAGGGGTCAAAGTACAATAGCAAGATATGTTTTTTAATCTTCTCCAAACTAAACCCATACATTGTATATCCAATTTTAAACAAGCATCCCTACTGGGAAGGGATATCAGATTTTTCAAATGATGGGAACAACCTCCAGAGGGTTTACTAGTGGGTGACATTGGTGATAATATTTGATAAAATTTCAGAAATCTTTAAATAAACTAAAAAGACCGGAGTGTAATACTTGCATAAAGTGTCATGCAAGGGGCAATCCGTTCAAGTTGACTAGTAGCCATGGGCCAAACAAAAACAGGTTACATGTTTGGGGTTAATGTTCAACATTTATACTAGTATGATTAATGTACAGTACACACGTAACATTTTCAAATTTTTAACTTCCTCAACAAAACCATTAGAATAATTTTAACCAAACTTAGAAGGAAGTATGCTTGGGCCAAGAAACGTGATACACATTTGTTTAGATGATGGATGGGGGTCATCCCCCGGTGCTTTGCTTCCAAAAATTGTTTCCAAACAATTAAGGTATCAGGGATGTAGCCCAACAGGAAATCATATCAAGGCACAACTGTTTGGTAGGGGTATATTTAGGGCAAATTTCATTAAAGTTTTAGGTTGCCTTCGAAAATTCATACAAAGGCAGCTGCCTTGGTTTACCCTAGTCACTGTGTGGCTCATGATGTCCCTGAGTATGTTTAATGTCGCCAAATCTATTTCTGCCATAATATTTTAATTACCTGGCTTCATGTAGCTATAGTGATAGTATAAAGATACAGACATATGCATGCTGTCATCAACTGTGCTGGATAAAGGTTGGCAAACAGAGGATAGACATTAACAGTAAGCCTATATTATGTATTGTTAGTGAAAATACTTGTTCTTCTTTTAATTAACCTTTAGAATTAATGTACATCTATGTATATGTTTGTGTCTCTTTTTACAGAATTATCTGGCGACACAAGTCAAATATAAAACAGAATGTCGACAGTTTACCAGCAATAAATTTGCCGAGATATACAATATCACGTCATTTCCGGAGCGACAGATCTAAAGGTAAATAATTTTTAAATATTGAAAAAAAATATTGTGCATAACTAATATGGAAATTAAAGTGATCTGATAAGAATTATTTTGACCCCTTTGGAACATATGACTCTTAATTACATGCAACATGTTAGAATGTGTGTTTATTTTTGTTAAATATTTTAGCATTGAAAAATTGTAAGCAGTAAAGCTCATTATACTTAAAACAATATTAATTATTTCAATTAAAATTAAACTAATGCATTACAAAACTGTAGTCTAAGTTTCAAAATAAAGATATAATATATATATAATTTCTTTTTTCTAAATTCATTTTTGGTTAAACTGAAAAATTGACAATTTCAAAAATGGAATAAAAGTTCCAAATTTGAAAACAAATTATTGATCGAGAATGATGATTATGACCAGTCACCTATATGTTCAGCTTTCACACAATTTTTTGGACGTGGGTCATCAATTAGCATATTTAGACTTGCAGATGTTTTGTTTATAGAGCTGATTGGTCAAAATCGGGTAATTATTGATATAGGAGTGAAAAAAAGTGAGAGAAATGACCAAATATTGAAAAATGATTGGGAAATCGGGGAGGGTGGCCAAATTCGTGAAGATCCCGCCCAAATTGGGAAAAGTTGGCAAGTATGTATCATTATGTGATGCTCTTATCGCTAAAATTGATAAGGTTAAAACTCATCATTTAAAGATAAGGTAGTTATCAGTATAAAGTACTAATCTATAATTATAAAGAATGTCCCTATGTTGGAAATCACAATAAATGTTTGTTTGTTTGTTTGTTTGTTTTCCAGTAATAAGGTACAACATATCACACCTTTTGAAGTGATGGAAATTTTTGATTGAACTACATGTACATGTATTATGTTTTTTTCTATTTTTGTAGTTAAAGAAGATTTGAGTGCTAAAAGATTAGAGAATGGCATTCTTGGAACTTCAGTGCTGGGTGTTGGGGTGTTTTCGTACTATATTTTCAATACCTATTTTAAAGTTTCTCCAGAACATACAGATCCAAAATTGGCCAAGGAATGGCAGGTAAAGTAACAAAAATATCTGACATAGAAAACACAATCTGCCCTACATGTATGTACTTGCCAACTTTTTGATATTTTCATGGAGAAGAAAATGTGTAACAAAATGGTAAAATGTCTTTAATACCTATATACAATGCCCCATATGACAAAACAGTAGTGTAAACTGCCTCATTTAAGCAGTTCTGTGCAATATACTAAGTTGAAGCAAATTGATAAGCAAAGTTTAGGAATTATACTAATGTCAAAAGTGAAAATTGTGTGCAAAAAATAGGGTGGCTTCCTCCTAAATAGGGAGAGTTGGCAGATATGAAATGTTTAGATACATTATGTGTCTGAAGCATATTCTTGTTGAGTCCCTGTTAAAGTCTCATGTGTAAAGAGGAAGGAAAGTACAGCTTGTTTGGTACATTGTATGACCAACACTGTGGCTCAGAGGTGGAGTGTTCGCTTTGTGATCTGATTGGCTGGGTTTGAACCCTGGCAGCATCAAACCTAAGACGTCAGAATTAGGTAATCTTCTCACTCTCTGCTAAGCACTCAGCATTCTTTGGTAGGAGAAACAGGACTGGGTGTCAGGATAATGTGACTGAGTGAAGTATCATGTCAGTGTGTCTTGAGCGTGATATTTCAGTGAGACTTCACTATAAAGTCGTCAAGAGTGTGCACTGTCACATGCAGACACCATCTCAATATAACCTAAACATGAGTTAAAGGGATGCTAAACCCCATTAAAATAGATTACAACACCTTTGGTAAGAGTAGAACACTCTACCAATTATACTCGGTCTTATGGATAAACCTAAAGTACAAGATGTAGTAATATGAATAACATTGTTAAACATAGGGTGACAGTCAACTGCAATTAATTCAAAGCAGCCTTTTCAACTGTCATAAACATGTAACTCAATATTACACCATGCCATCTTAGTCTAAAGAACTCCTGATCAATTTTACACAATCTTTGTTGCTTATATTTTACTATTGCACAATTCAATCTCAGTTCGTTTATTAATCTTCAGAAATTGAATCTGTATGGTTACTAACTACTTCACTAACAACAAGTTGCATGCTATAATATATATAACAGTCAACCATGTAATACCACTTTAATATAAGAGACATTTTATGTATTTGAATTAATTTATGACATTTTATTAGCTATCTTATGATCAATATGCTCAACACAAATCATCTATGCCGCTGCTTAACAATAAATAACTATCCACTTCTCCATAAACACTGCACCAAATTCATCCAAATTTTGGAGGAAGCACCTGAGGAAAGGGGTTCATCAAATAAACTAGGAGGCTTAGAACTTAATGCTTGCATTTGTACATGAAGTAGCCTTAAATCTAGGGCATGGAGTTATAAATATATTTTAGGCATGACTTGGGGTAAAAATAAGTTGCATGTTTTGAGCTCAAAATCAATACAAGTATGTTAAAAAAATTCACATATCAAAATCATTGGCCTAATTTGAACTATACTTCGCTAGTAGGAAGTCGGTATCCATGGAAATAGGATGTTCATACTGGTATGTCTTCAAATTTATAGTGCTTGATCCCTAGGGGCCATCACTAGTGGATCATAAAGGTTTTTTGTTGCAAATATTAAAAAATGTCTAATAGCTTGAAGTACTTGCGCATGGAGAACCAAGTTTGTTCAATTAAGACATGACCCAGGGGTAAACAATAGGTAACACCTATTGGGTTCAAATTTCAGCAAACTTGTGAGCTTTTAAGAATTTGACTTCTCCAAAACCACTTGGCTTAGTTTCCTCAGGGTAAAGAGTTTCAGATTTTTAGTCCATCTGCGTCAAATCCTGTCAGTCGTCATCTGTAGTTAACCATTGACATTTTCGACTTCTTCTCCCAAATGACTGGACCAATTTCATCCAAACTTGTTATGAAGTTTCCCTTGGGAAAAGGGATTCAGAATTGTTCTAATGAAGGGTCTTGGCCCCCAGGGGGTGCCACTAGGGGGCAAAAAGGGGGGAAATTTGA
>JAUMGZ010039955.1:0-32318 GCA_032359645.1 Pododesmus macrochisma | reverse complement strand
TCTGTCTGTCTGTCTGTCTGTCTGTCTGTCTGTCTGTCTGTCTGTCTGTCTGTCTGTCTGTGTGCTGTTTAATTTGCCTTGTTGTACGTATGTTTATGATATAAGTAAGCTAGCAATATTAAATGTTGCTTTGTGGCTTAAAACTGCTTTTGTGAATATATATCCAATTAATATGATTAGGATGTTTAAAACAAGGAACAGATATAAGGAACGTTTATCAGGAAGAAAAAAAGGGAATAAAATAATGAATTTTGTGATAATTTCGGCATGATAAAAAAAATCTCCATTCATGTGGATTTAAAAAAAATTTGTTTAAAAGTATTTTCAAAAGTTGTAGTCAAAATTCAGAGCCGCTGACATTTGAAATTATGTGTTTGCCAGCTAGCATGGTCAGAATACATTGTACAATATGTGTGATGCTACAACTTTAGATTTCCATCTCATCAAACATGTCCTGTGAGGCGACAGTAATGGGCGTTACGTCTTACAATAGCCAGTGCTGTGTATTTATAAAACATCACATACAATCTAATGTTATCACTACAACACACACACAGATTCCCACCCATCAACACCATCTTTTTCTCCTTAAAATGGCAGAACAAATCCAATATGAAAGTGATTGGGTTTGAGAGTTTACTGTCAATTTTGTCGGAATCTCATCAGTTTTAAGCCCCGAGAATGAAACGTCACTTCCCCATCAATAGGAAGAATTACGGACGTAATGAGAGGAAAAACGAGCTTCAATTCCCCCAAATACTGTATCAATTGTCGGTAAATTCTCATAATGAGACTAAGCATCGCGAGATAATAACAAGATTTTATTGTACAGCTTTGTGTGCGCTCTAGCGAGTAACTTAAGAAAATGTAATTCCAATCACTTTTGTATTTTGTCAATGATTACAACGATTATAAATGTGCTGTTATTTTTTCGAAATATAAAATATTAAGAAGTAACAAGCGTTATAATAATGGAGATTCAGAACACGATAAAAGTTGAAGCTTCATTCTTAAATCTCTTATAATAAGATAAAAAATATATGTGAAAATTGTTTGTTCTATTTTTCAACACATTTTATCTGCTCTGTTTATAATAAGAAAAGTTATGTTTGCCATTTTTACATGAGGCATCAACTTTAATGTGACTTACAGTTCTAACTAGGAGACAGGAACATGTCACGGTGAAGCTTAATTGACGTAATACACGTGTATAATGTTGTGGACCCTGGAAAAACAATCTTATTTACAATTTACGCGAGCCTTCTTTATAAATAGTGTGTTGTAATTAATTTACTATTGGATCACAAAGCAAAGCTAACACCCTGAGGTATTCATTATGAAATAACGTCATAGAAGGTCACAACGTACAATGGAGATTTTTCTGTACTTTAACTTTTTGGTTTGAACGACATTCATGAATTTTTTTATGTAGTTTAAACAATTTCAGCAACTTCATATCATTCAGCCGTTGTTTTATAGGAAGCACAAGGATAAAATGTAAATGCTTCGAAAATACGTGTATTGTTGTATCGCTTTGAAGTATTTATACATCGTTAAAATGTTTAACTAATACTGAATGACCAATTATTTTCAAAATAAAATAAGGATAAAGGTTCAGGATCACAGAAAATAAGACATTTAAATGATATCACTTTTACTGGAGCAGAAAAAACCCCCAAAATATCTAAAATTGTCAAAACTATAACTCCAAATGAACAGACTTAGAACGATCATCTAGCACACCTGTGAAAAGCATGGTTAAACTAATTCATTGTGCGCCAACCTGGACACGTCACATTTGGATAAAGACCTTGGCCACACAACATTTTTAATTGATAAATATTTGATGTTAGAATAAATAGATTGAATGGATATAACGGTTTATATTTCATATCACCGCAGAAAACGTAAATTTTTTATAAGTACATGTATATATAAAACATGTATATTTACATCTCCGTAAAACCTCAAAAAATGTGCTCGTATTTATAATTATTATTAACTTACTAATTCAGATACTATTGAATATAAAAAACAACACAATTTAAACGAATAAAAAAAATACAAAAAACTAATTTATGAATAAATAAGAAATTTTAAAAAATGAAAAATAACTAGAAAATGAAATGAAAGAAATGAATGAATGAATGAATGAATGAATGAATGAATGAATGAATGAAATAATGAATGAATGATTTTGGAAGTGTGTAAAAGTAATTCCTACATTCCTGTAATCTTGTGTGATGTTGTATTTACTGGGGTATGTACGACGGGCGTGAATTGTGTCAATGTTTGGCTGTGTTCGTGTGATGTGTATTTGATTAAATCTCCTGTATACATGTATTTATGCTTAGATCAGTATGACCTATTTCTATTTATTGAGGTTGTAAATCCCATGTGAAATGTTCTGATCACAGTATACTTGTTTTCATGTTGAACACCATACTGGTGCGACCCTGCTTCACCCTACCTCTTTGTATGTTTATTAGGTGGTGTTTTTTCATTTCTTATATTTCATAAAGAAGTTTATAACTTAAGATTTTTATTAATTTGTAATTACTATTTTCTTTTCTTGTTCGAGTTATATAGTGTTTTGATATTTGACGCATTACTGTACGTATTGTAATTTTAATAAAAACATGTCTTAAGTAAATTAAGATATATGATACAATATTGATATACCCAGATCGGTAAATAATCCGACATATTACAACAAATCACTAAGATGAGATTCTTATATTTCTCCCGTGCTTATGTACTTCTTGACAATAACAATATTTGGCCGAAAAATTAAATTTACATAACTAAACACCGAAAAGCCTCAAAATGGGTCCATGATAAGCATGGCAAAATAGTAATAAATAATTTGTTTTACTTAAACAGATTTAATTTGTTGCTGTGAGGATTTTACTCCATCCTAAAATCGGTACATTAAACTGGAATACTTGGATGATATTTGGTGTATGGTTAGAGAAATTGTCCTTGACCAAAACAATCACATACAATTACACCAACGTACATGACATGTTCAGTTGTTGTGATTTTCTATGAACTGAAAGCACGTACATATTGTGTTATACAATCAGACCATATGGAGTACCACAGAATCTTATCTATAATAACACTAGGAAAATCAATGCCTAAATAATTTGATTGATACCAATGTCAATATAAAACATGAACATGCAATATAAATATTACTCACGGTGGGCACTTCGTGGACATGCTTATTTTACAAAGCTTCGACAGTAATACAACCAGTAACTTACCTCTAATGAATATGAACAATAACGCCCGTATCTTTCTCAAAGTTAAAAAAAACCCTCTTCTCATTGAATATCCTCTAATATATTGTACAACTCTTCTCATTGAATGTCTTCTAATATATTGTACAACTCTTCTCATTGAATGTCGTCTAATACATTGTACAGCTCTTCTCATTGAATGTCCTCTAATATATTGTACAACTCTTCTCATTAAATGTCGTCTAATACATTGCACAGCTCTTCTCATTGAATGTCCTCTAATATATTGTACAAATCTTCTCATTGAATGTTGTCTTATATATTGTACACCTCTTCTCATTGAATGTCCTCTAATATAATGAACAACTCTTCTCATTGAATGTCCTCTTATATATTGTTTGTCTGTAATGCAAGGCTACCTTCCGATGCAATATTCATCTGCAGTATATGACTACCCCTAAATGCATTGTTAATCTATCCTTCAATACATTGTTAATTTGTAATATACGCGGGTCATCCCAAATACATCGTTTTTCTTTCAAACATGGCTATACCCTCAAAAAATTTGTTTGCCTGTTATACTTAACAAGTTTGCAATGCATGTAATTGTTTATCGGCAAATCATGGGAGCCCTCCATTGTACAACATATTTCTCTCGTGTATCATATTGTATAGCAACCTGTATTATTACTGCATTTTGAAGCAACCTCTCTTATTCACTGCAGTACAAATCCAATTACATTGTATTGTTTTCCATATATTGTACAACCACCTCTATCATTATTACATGTTACAACAACCTCTCTCATTATTACATGTTACAACAACCTATCTCATTATTACCTGTTACAACAACCTCTCTCATTATTACATGTAACAACAATCTCTCTCATTATTACATGTTACAACAACCTCTCTCATTATTACATGTTACAACAACCTATCTCATTATTACATGTTACAGCAACCTCTCTCATTATAACATGTTACAACAACCTCTCTCCTTATTACATGTTACAACAACATCTCTCATTATTACATGTTCCAACAACCTCTCTCATTATTACACGTTCCAACAACCTCTCTAATTATTACACGTTACAACAACCTCTCTCATTATTACATGTTACAACAACCTCTCTCATTATTACATGTTACAACAACCTCTCTCCTTATTACACGTTACAAAAACCTCTCTCATTATTACATGTTACAACAACCTCTCTCATAACACGTTACAACAACCTCTCTCATATTTACACGTTACAACAACCTCTCTTATTATTACATGTTACAACAACCTCTCTTATTATTACATGTTACAACCTCTCTCATTATTACATATTACAACAACATCTCTAATTATTACATGTTACAACAACCTCTCCTGTTCATTGTGTTGTACAAAAACCTCCATTTGCCATTGTGTTGTACAAAAACCTCTATTTGCCATTGTGTTGTATAATAACCTCTATTTATCATTGTGTTGTACAATAACCTCTATTTGCAAGTGTGTTGTACATTAACCTCTATTTATCATTGTGTTGTACATTAACCTCTATTTGCCATTGTGTTGTATAAAACCTCCACTTGCCATTGGGTTGTGCAATAACCTCTATTTGCAACTGCGCTGTACAATAACCTCTATTTATCATTGTGTTGTACAATAACCTCTATATGCAAGTGTGTTGTACATTAACCTGTATTTATCAGTGTGTTTTACATTAACCTCTTTTTGCCATTGTGTTGTATAAAACCTCCATTTGCCATTGTGTTGTACAATAACCTCTATTTATCATTGTGTTGTATAATAACCTCTATTTATCATTGTGTTGTACATTAACCTCTATTTGCAATTGTGTTGTATAAAACCTCCATTTGCCATTGTGTTGTACAATAACCTCTATTGGCAACTACGCTGTACAATGACCTCTATTTTGTCATTGTGTTGTACATTAACCTCTATATGCCTTTGCGTTGTACAATAACCTCTATTTATCATTATGCTGTATAATAACCTCTATTTGCCATTGTGTTGTATAAAACCTCCATTTGCCATTGTGTTGTACAATAACCTCTATTTGCAACTACGCTTTACAATAACCTCTATTTATCATTGTGTTGTACATTAACCTCAATAATAGGCCATTATGTTGTATAATAACCTCTATTTGCAAGTGTGTTGTACATTAATCTCTATTTATCATTGTGTTGTACATTAACCTCTATTTGCAAGTGTGTTGTACATTAACCTCTATTTATCATTGTGTTGTACATTAACCTCTATTTGCATTTGTGTTGTATAAAACCTCCATCTGCCATTGTGTTGTACAATAACCTCTATTTGCAACTGCGCTGTACAATAACCTCTTTATGCCATTGTGTTGTACAATAACCTCTATTTATCATTGTATTGTACAATAACCTCTTTTTCAACTGTGTTTTATAATAACCTCTATTTGTCATTGTGTTGTACAATAACCTCTATTTGCAAGTGTGTTGTACAGTAACCTCTATTTGTCATTGCATGTGCAAACATCGTATTGTACAATACATTATCTTATTCCTCGAACTGTACAGCTCTCATTCACTGTGTAACTGAAGTAGAACTGTCCTCCGCTAGCCTAATTCTGCCTATAAATCTGTATATCGTGATTGTACGTGTTAATTATTCATTACGACGAAGGTCATCATGTCTATACCGTATGTGTTACAGCCCTACAAATCTGGTCAGCATCCAAAATAAACATGCTATAAAAGACTTTAAGTAAAAATAAGCATTATTCGTCTGCTGTAAATTTTGTTTCTGAAGTAAGGATTTTTTTTACCAATCACATACGCTATTCTATTTGCATAATTACTAAAAGTACGCCATGGTGTAAGAACATCGAATTGTGAATTATATATTGTAAAACTGGTTTGTATAAGTGAAGACACACGTGTTGAACCGACAAGATGGATGGGATCCAATCACCCTCTACACCTCGTCCAAGTGGTTTTCGGTATTTTTTTTCATAATTAATTTCTTGTTGCAACCTCTCAATTTAACCATAGCCCTAGTTTATGTCGTGGAGTCTCTCGGCCATTATGTAACATGTAGTGGGATTCCATCAAATTTCAATTTCCAAGTAAGTTTCGTTTAATTTTCAAATTGCAATTTCGCCTCGGTTTTCGATGTTTTTTATTTCAAATTTATAAATATTTTTAATAAATCTACTTTGATGGTATCTGTTTTGTGACGAGAAACACCATGGCATATGTGAAATGTGTTTGGCTACACTTGGATCTCTTGTTCCCTTCCAAATGTTATTTGGAGCTTTCATTTATTGATATGCACAATTTAGAGTCAGTATAGCTGATAGCAGAGCATGTTCTTCTTCTGCTGAAATTAAATGCTTATGATCATGATGAAAGGTAAGTTACTGACGTTATGTCCTCAGGATATTGATATCAAAAGAATCAAATATTTTACATCTTTGTTAATGTTATTAAACTTATCAAAGTTAGATATTGTGTTTCTTTGAAAATCTGTCACGTTCACATTTCACTTTATATACAAAAGAAAGCATTATTTAGTGCCTATGCCGAATTGGCATGGAAACATTTCGACGGGCGTCACGTTAGGAAACGCTCACTCCTTTACGGACAATTGGTTTCGCTTCTAGATTTTAATAAAGAGTTCATGGTATTTCCTTTTCACTTTAGTTTAATAATTGATTTTTTTAAGTTTCTCTGCTCGTCTCCCGTTTAACTGATATTTGCCGACGTTCATTGACTTGTGTCATTTGAAAAGCGACCTGATTTTTCGTACTAACTACTTTATAGTCACCTATACTGAATGTTACACAATCTCATTTGGTTGTCTTGGTGACATAATTTCATAATGCATGTGACTGTAATGTATACTCGTCATGTAATAAAAGGAAATAAAGAAATGCAATACATACAATTTATACAAATGTTTACAATAGAGAACATCATTTTTCATCAAGAAAAAATTAAATAATTGCGCAACGTGTGAATGTGTAGAAGTAATAGGATGTTGACACATTGTAGGCAGAAACTGTCCAAACCACTAGAGCGTTTTTCTCTTTGCTCTATTGTTTATGTTAGGTCTATGGGTGTATGTGCGTGAGAAATATACATTAATTAACCCTTTTTATAATATTTATTATTATGTTCGATGCCATTGTATTGTATCATAATCACTTTAGAAGAATAAAGAAATTAAACTGAGTTCAATAAGATCTGGCCGGGAATTGAACTTGTAAAATAAATAAAATAGAACAAAATAAACCCAATATACAATACGACTGCCTCATCATTAAACATACAGAGGGGGTATATTCCAATGATTACACATTAACTAGACTGTTGTTTTGATAGCTGATTCAACAACTAGTATTCACCCTTTAGTTATTTTTATTTTGCTAATTGATAGTTTTGTATCTAATATTATCACCAAACATAGCTACAAGCATTTGTTTTTCTTATCTATAAAATGTTCATTGGATTTCAATATTCACTAGTTTGCGTAAACTTTAGGTATGATAATCAGCACCGTTACCTAAACTCAGTATTAACATTCCGTCTTTATTATACTAAATAGTAATCCGTCTTTAACTGCTCAATTATACACTAAATGATAATCCGTTTTAACCGGTCCAGTTATAATCTAAATGATACTCTATCTAACCTAGTCAATTGTATGCTAAATGATAATCCGTATTAACCGACCCAGTTATAAACTAACTGATAATCCTTATCTACCGGCCCAGTTATAAATTAACTGATAGTCCGTATTTACCGGTCCAGTTATAAACTAACTGATAATCCGTATCTACCGGTCCAGTTATAAACTAACTGATAATCCGTATTTACCTGTCCAGTAATAAACTAACTGATAATCCGTATCTACCGGCCCAGTTATAAACTAACTGATAATCCGTATCGACCGGCCCAGTTATAAACTAACTGATAATCCGTATATACCGGCCCAGTAATGAACTAACTGATATTCCGTATCTATTGGTCCAGTTATAATCTAAATGATAATCCGTCTTTACCGGTTCATTTATTAGCTAAATGATAATTCGTCTTTCCGGTCCAATTATAATCTAAATGATAATCCGTCTTTACCGGTTCAGTTATTAGCTAAATGATAATTCGTCTTACCGGTCCAGTAATAAACTAAATGATAATCCGTCTTTACCTATCCAGTCATATTTTAAATGATTACCTTTCTGAATATTTTCTAGATTAGACAAATGAAAGTCAAATGAAAAAATATGAAAGAAACATGTCAAAAAGAAAGACGTTTACTATCAGTTGCCGTCAACATGCAAATAACATAGTCGTAGTAAGGGCATTTAAACTTTCATTGTGCCCTTCATATAACAACTTAATTTTACAGTTCACTTAACTGCAATAAAACGCCCACAGTGAGCATACATTTATCTAAAAAACGTTTCAAGAATAAACCTAAAATGTCGCTGAAATTGAATATGGTTTTCAGATAATTACTACCAATCTGTGCGACCTATCTTAAAGCAGCTGCTCTCCGTGGTCATTTCACGTGCTACTGTTAAGAGGATAAGGTGCAAATTTAATACATTTTTGCGTTTCATGTGGAATAATGCCAATATCATCGTCTCGGTGAAGTGTACAGGAACGACAACGTTTGTGATATTGCTACAAGTTTTCTACACTTTAAGTTTACCCCAATAGTGCATGAACTTGATAACAGTTACAAAAAGCTATTAAATATAGTAAAGGAAGTTAGTACTTTTCAATATAAAATCTTTATATTCCGTCATTAAAGTATTTTACCGAATTCTGAAAAATTGTTTTAATTTGAATTGATAATAACATTAATTTGCAATTTCTCATTTTCACTTGTAATCCCTAGTAATTAGGTACGTGTGTGATTATAGCGATGTGGAACCAATCAACCCGGGAAATAAGGAATATGCAACAAACTGTGTGAAACTACGCGACACAATGATAGATTTGAGGTAATAAATACGCTGTATTGACGAATAACAGCATCGCCACAAGGTAGTTAGAATAATTTTAACTTTCATCTCGCTATGTTTTCCCCCAGAAGAATGGCAACACGTCCATTTCATTACTGCACTCAGTCAATTGAAATAGTGTGTCGATACCAGTAAAAAGTCTACTTAAAACATGGACTCCTAAACATATGACGCAAATGTTGCAACACGAGACGTTGATGCTCAACATACTTGACCGATTTGTCTTTTTTCGCTTTTCAGTTTTACTGACCATCATTAGTCAGTGTGTCATTTAAGATTTGTTGAAGTCAAAAGTTCAGTCCATTGTTGTTGCTTTGTTTTTGACCTTGTTCTGTGGTAATTTTTGTTTATATTTGAGGTGATTCGTTTTTGTATTAGCTGTATCTGTTTTTTGAATTCTTTAGTGTAAATTGATGTACTCTAAATCATGTCGACACCAATATTCGTCAGTGTCAAAATATCAACATAGGTGTTTATTTCCTTTGTGTAGACCTTTGCTGGTCAGAGTAACTAATATTTACCTTAAATTGACACGACACACCATACATATTCTCTGATTTAAATGTTAAACCAACACATTGATATGAATCCTTATATATTCATTATATTGACAATACAAAGGGACGTAAAGACAAGCGTGTTAACTTTTAAAAGCCACAACAGAAATTACAGTGTGCATCTGAGTGTGTTTTCCGGAGCAGTGATATATCATCCTTTTGTATTTGACAGCGGTTTGAAAGTTCTCTGTATATGCTCAATTGTCAAAGAACGCTATAACGATTTGTCTATTGTGTTGTACTGTTTAAAATACCGATTTTTCAACAGAAAACATAAATTTGCGGTTTTCAATTAGTATAATAATAACAGCAATTGAGGGCCATGATCCACAAAGAATCACATGGGTTGTAGTTTATCTTATTTCGGCATGATCATGCAGATTAAAAATTGTCTTGCTGTATTATTTATTTTACAAATGTTTACTTTTCGCTTCTGCAAAGCCCCAACCCCCTGTGCTTTTTGTGTGGAATATAATTCCGAATTTATAATTTTTCTAATGTTCTCAAGCATTAAGAAATCACAACGACAACTGGGCCATACACACAGATGTCAGTATGCAATGTGTGAGAGTATTGATGTCTATAGTAAATAGGTAAAATATTGTAAAGAATAAACATTCCGTCATCTGTGTATATATAGCGATCGCATACAACACACACACACATGTCCTAAACAAATTACCATGTTAAGAATTTATTCGTGTGAATGGTAGGAACTATATTGAAGATGCAGAATTAGAGCGTTTATGTTACACTTACCTTGAACTGAAGTTAATAACAAAAGCCCGAGTGTGAAAATGGTCAGTATGGGTACCATTGTCCAGCGTGATTTGACCGGACAGAGGTCACTTCGTCATTCTAGTTAGGAACTTGACTAGATCCATATACACCCTCCTCACATTTCCAGAAAAAAGCAATTATCAATTGGATGCATTCATTGTATTTGCTTGTAAATTTTCAAAGGATATAGTTTTGGCATTATAAAAATTTCCTTTTAGTATCCCTTACATGACCATTGCTGATGAAGGGTGAACTATTTTCAAATGTCTCACATTCTAACAATCTATATGAATTATTTCATTTCAAAATGATTTTACGTTTCCAGTACTTTTATGTGTGACATAAGCACTATTTTCATGATTTGGTAATTCACGGAATTCCATTGAGACAGCTGCATCATCTTACTCATGCCACCTGTATATATATATTTACTGTTTAACCAAATGCACTCCGCGACATAACATCAAATCATCTATCCAATAGATATAATCTGTGAATATTCATATAAAATTCCGATATTTTCATGTCTTGCTGTGTTGACACAATTAATTATCCCAAGTCTTGAAATATTCCTGGAGGAGATTCCTTCAGCAGCGGATGTCTCGAAGAAAAAATTCTTTCAATTAGCATGCATGTACAGGTAAAATCTATACAAAAACGAATTTAACAAAGGTGAGATGTCGTCTGCTCCAGGTTATGATTAATCGTGATGCCCTCGTCACATTTTGAAATGGTGCAGCGCTCGTGTCCGTGTGATTCTACTCCGGTGTCTTGGCGAAGTGTAAATTAAAGTATCCTGGTCGGATGCTCTGCCTGGGAACAACTGTCGTCTGCTAGTTGTCCGTATGACGTAGTGAGCGCGTGCCAGGGTTTACCTAGGAATACAGGTGACATGCTGTACTCCATTCACTCAATAATAACACTACCACGTGCGTGCCATGATCGATTCACAGAACTCACAACCAGAGACGGTGGGGCCGGCCCAGGTTCTTTATTAGTGAAATATAATGTCAGCCCCGTGAGAATAATTAGCAGATCAGATTATACACGACTCTATTGCAGGCTTTGGAAGGTTAGTTATGTACAGTTCTCTCTGTGTCGCACGATAGCAGAAATTGTATCAAAAATCGAAACAGTGGCTAGAAATTCGCAGATTGTTTCAATTTAATCAATACAAGCAGTTTTATAAACACCGCCAGTAAAATCCTGGTCAATAATATCATACATTTCTACCATCCCATAATGCAGCCGGCTAGTGCACGTGCTGAAATAGCGGACTTAACTTGCCTCAAGGATTAAAGAATTCAATTTTGCCTGGTTGTGATCGAGTTGTATAATCTGTTCGTATTGAGTTATCTGTGCACTATAATAGCTGTGTAAACAGAAATAATAGCCATATATGCTGGAGAAACTTAATAAGAACGACCCTCGCACATCTCTGATATATGATAAACTCCATCAATAACATCTTAAACACTTCATGATGTGTATGAATCACCAGTTCAGAGTTGGAAAGCACGCATGATACAAATCCTATATTGCTTCGACAAATGAATGATACGTAACGAATTATTGTCATGTGAATGGTTCAAAATGTTCCATGTACTAGATATTCTTACCATTCATGTGCATAGTCATGAATGGACTTAGGACGTGTTGATTACCCTATTAAAGAACATATGGCATTATTAAATCAAAATTTGATTAAAATGTTCTGTTTTGTGCGCGTTTATGGAAGTTATTTTTATTCACAAACTTCAGTCAATTTTGTTGATTATCACATAAAACAAAATCAGAGACATTTATTTACGTCACCTATTTGTTAAACATATACATACTTGTATCAAAGTATTCGCATTTTATCACACACAGAGTTTGCGAAAAGAAAAATAATAAGTAATATATTTTGGAAATCGTTTTGCAATCATACATGCAACGGAAATCTTGTAAACATGTGTGCACGAAAAATGCGGATAAATAAAACTGCGAAGTGAACCAGAGATATATAAATACTGAATAATTGAGACGAATGAGAGATAGCCTAGTGGCGTAAGGCTATAATAGAATGACAGGATGACTCACAGTTTATACATAACTGTCGAATTTCTTTTGAATATATCTATCCTTAATACTTTAATAGTGCTTAGAGAATTTCGACTTGTGTAAAGTGGGTATAATTGCATGAATTTAAAGGCGTTATATATCAGATATAGTCTTAAAACTGTTGTTATTGAAATGTATTTAAGCAATAAACTGTTACCTTATGGCGTGTATTGTCGTTTATCTGAGGAAAAAGGTTGGCTGAAAAACAGAATGAATGCGCGGTAGCGCATTAGTGATTAATTTTCCAGCCAACCTTTGTCCTGATATACGACCATACACGCCATAGGGTAACAGTTTATTGTTTATATCTATATTTTCAAAACATTCCAATTGGATACCATGCACAGCGTGCATGAACACATTCAAATAACCCGCCTTTGTCGATGTGGGGAGCATTGTTGATGGAATAGCCAGCTAGCAGCAGAATAGTTTCGTAAACAATAAAGTGCACTGAGAAAAACATTTAAAAAGTAAAACAATACCAAATGTATCTCAACATTTATATTTAGTTTTGATTTAAGTATTTGCACGTTTCAATACGAAGTGTACGACATCCGACGGCCATGTTTGTTCATATTGAAGACAAAACGTTGCCGCGATATGTGTGTAGTGGAGTGATGAGACTAGCAATGGTGCGTATTGTGAGAAACACGCCAAACGAATTTGCTTTAGTTTAATGGAAATATCTATAGCAAATGTAAATATTTCAATATATATTATTTTTATTCAATTTATTTCAAACATAAATCACTTACAGAAAATTGGAACACAGTAAAAACTGAACTGCACTTTTGAGATGAATGACCTTTCTTTATAGCTATACATCACTATACAGGTTCAATAATTAGTGTAAACACGTGATTGTATTTATGTCATCAATCATTTTATTCCTCTGTTGTTATACGACTCTATCCTTACCAGGTCTATTGTGTTGCTACTTTCCCCTCCGTCAGACCCATTGTACTCCACTAACGTTACGTTACTTCAATTGTTTCCGTGTAATACAATACCAGTTATTATCTCCATTATTGACGCCGCTTTAATTCACCACGTATATCAAACGAGCAAGCTTTGATCATTTTACCGCCTTTTTACGTTATATCAAGATAGTTTTGTAAATCCCCGTCTTTCGCCTGTAATTTTGGAACACGCAGCGCGTGCCAGTCGTGTGCGACCTGCTTGCGTGGCAAGGTCAACATATTTTATTACAAAAAATGTCAAATTATGCGGGATTTTATGTGATAACAATGCTTATAGCCACGTTATATTCTTACACACGAAGTGAAACGTACAAAAGGAAAGGATATAATGTTAACAACATTCAAAGTACTTTTAAAAAGTGCATTTCTCATACATTTGCACGAAAACCGACACCCATCTCATATAAAAGATAGAAGTTCATTCACAATTGTGTTAAAACCGACAAACCAACTTTGGTTTGATTAAACCTAATCAAATTTGAAGCTTGATCACCATCAACTGAGTGTAAATTTCGCGAGCCTTGTCAATAAATACAGGTTGCAAAAGCAAAGTCCAAATCATATTTCGACCATTTAAAATTTTCGGCAATTTAATCGAAATGAAAATTATATTTGTCAAATTATTTTTCCTAGAAGGTAGCACACATCTTATGTGTTTTTTTGTCTTCAAATTGACTAATTCAATGTGAAGCATAATACTACAAACGTGTGAGTAAACGCAACGGGGAATTAATCAAAAACATATCTATAATATCTATAACAAGAGGCCCGTGGGCCTTAACGTCCATCTGGATTGGCATTTGAATATTTTTGATCCTAGGGTCACTCCTTGAACTAAGTTGGTTCTCAATGTCCTAAAGTTACTACAAACCAAAACATTATGCACTAGGCCTTCTAGTTTAAGAAGAATTTTGAAAATTTATAAAATTTTCCCCATTTGGAGAAAATTTTATTCGGAAAACTAATGTTACAACAGTGTTCTCCATTACAAATCATTGCAAAACAAACATAACATAGATCTACATAATAATTGATGATACAATATAGCAGTAAATGATAAAGCTAAGAGTACAATAATAGTATTCTATGAATACGTGTTTCTTAACTCTAATGCAGTTCTTATAAATTTAAATAAATGATTACATTCAATTATATTATTTGGGTTTAAAAGTTTAAAAAGTATAGTATTGATATTGATATTAAGAGACTGGTCTATGTTTATTTCATATGATTGGAATAAAGGTTTCCTTATGTCATTACATTTTTTAAAAGTTATCAAAAAGTGTTCTTCTGTCTCTACGTCTGCATACAATTTGCATATTCGCTCAGTCTTCTTTAGGGATTTTGGGCTTACCGGCCACGTTCTATATTTAAACAATGAGAGCTAATGCGTAATTCAGTAATTTTTCTTTTTATATTAATTATTGAGATGGGTTTCTAAGTAAAAGGGGATATAATTTTGGATAAAAGTATTACTAAAAAGAATTAAGTTACTTTCAACAGCACCTGACTTCAGTCTCATTAACTGGGTATCAGATTTTTTTAGTTATATTCAATTAATTTAGTTTTAAACATATTGTGATCTTATTCAAAGTCGAAATCCAACATTTTGAGTCTTCTTGGAATAAATCCAACGAAGGGTGACTTGGTTTGTACTCGAATTAAATATTAATTTGTAGCTGATGCCGAAATTCTAACCTTCCCCTTTGGTCCTATTGTTCTGCATTTTCTCTTAAAAATAAGTAAAACAAGATCATCAGAACCAAGGATAATAACAAACAAAAAGTAGCCACATACAAAGCAACCATAAACTAGGAAGGGCATCAGAAATGACGTCGAACCAACTAAATGAGTGAGAGGACCTCGGTCATGACCCAAAATCAAGCTGTGAATCCACCGTCATCAACGGACTCGAAAGGAAAAATAAATTCCGAATAGAAAAGGCCTAGATAGAATAGTAAATCGAAAAACCAAACGATATTCTAAGGCCGTAAGTCCATGGACATTGGCAACCAAAAAGAAAACGTTGGACGCACACAGAAAAATTAACCAAATATACATTTATTAACTAAACATGGAAACATCACGAACTTCTATTAAAAAACTAGAAGCGAAACAAGGTGCTCGCGAAATGGTAAGCGTTTCCTGTTACACATGTGTCACCCGCCGCGATGCTTCCGTGTCATTCCGGTGTATGGTAACATTTCCCACTGTTTAAAAAGGAGCAAGTGTCACCAGTTATGGTGAGAAAGAGCAAAGGAGAAAAACCATTAACAGGAGAGGAATAGAAGTAGCAATATTATCATTAAAGCAGAGCGATAAAGATCACAGCTGAGAGCCAAATAAGAGGATAAAAAAACCCGACGTTAATCAAGTACAGACACGACACTACAGCAATAATTTAGAAATGGCCTCGTCAACAATTTAGAGTCTTATTTTATATATTGCAATTTTCTTTCTTTTTCTCTTTCTTTCTTAATGCTTGTCTCAGTTTGCTAGTTCATTCTGGTGGTGACTTTTTGATGAAGCTTTTGGTTGTTTGACAATAACCTTTGGTTCTGTTAATGTTATTCCTTCTTGTGATATTTGAATTAAATGTTCATTGTAACAATATTCCTACAACTATTTCTGTTAAAATCAGCGATGTTGCATTTTCTTCTACTTCTTTAAGTGATATATTGTAATGTCTACCTTGCTCGTCGATGTTTTAACTAATTATAGAAGTGTTTAAATACTAAGCTAATGAAAGCAAGTCCTCTTTCCTTTTAAAAATTGTTAAAGATCTCCTGAGAGGGGTTTTCAATAAAGATGCAGGATCAAGAGATATTTTTTTTTAAATATTGAGTTATGCTGGCTTAGTAAATAACAATATTGTTTTAAACATATACTGTATTAAAGTTAAGTACAAATTACAAAAATGTATTAAATATTAAAAAATATTGAAATTTTAATGTAATCCCAGATCAGTCCCTTATTTTTGTTGCGACACACAAATAAACTATGAAACCAATATACAAAGATTAACAATTTATTAATTGCAAATAAAAAAAAAATATTATATTATGGTTCTTTCCTCTTATAGATATTATATATTTATTGGTTGCATGATTTTGTTTGGAAATGTGTATAGACACACAACTCGGTGATTAACGTGTGCTTAACATTAGACAGTTGGTTTGTTTAGACGATTGGTTGGTTCATTTATTTACTAAAAAAGGAAACATTACGAACTTCCATTAAAAAACAGTTTCACTAGAAGCGAAACCAGGTGCTCGAGATATGGTAAGCGTTTCCTGCTCCACGTGTGTCACCCGCCGCGATGCTTCCGTGTCATTCCGTTGTATATGACAACCCTTTCCACTGTTAAAAAAACACATGTCACCATAAGAATATGTCACTACTATGGTGACGAAAGAGCAAAGGAGAAAAACCATTAACAGGATAGGAAATCAAGTAGGAACACTAACATGAAAGCAGAGCGGTAAATATAGTGCGACGAGGAGTATAAAAACCCATTACCGCATTCTACATGTTATATTAAATTGTATTATATTATATAATCAAAGACAGACGACGGACTGACTGACTAACTATGGATGGATTGACTGACTGGCTTTCATATTTCGGCAACCCCCTTTCTTGATTGTTATTAATTCAATCAGTAAGTCCATCTAAAGCCTGCCTGCCTGCCTGCCTGCCTGCCTGCCTGTCTGTCTGTCTGATTATATAATGTACATGTAATGTAATTGAATATAACATGTAGATTGCGGTCATGGTGTTTTTACTCCTCGTCGCACTATCTCTGTCGCTCTGCTTTCATGATAATGTTGCTACTTCTATTCCTATCCTGTTCTTTTATAGACTGTTTCTCTAAGAATAGTAAATCCAGCTGGTTTAACCACGCCATCCGGTTTCGTGCTGGATTCGCGTCCTAAGTCGATCCGCGTGAATAATTCATCTTGAGGAATATTGTGACGTCATATTATTTCCTTTGTATTTTGGTGCTGAATTGTTTGATGACGCTGTTGTGGGTTTGTCTTTCGTTGTGATGATTTTACTTATCGTATGGTTTCCCTCATATTAAAAGAATTAAAAGAATATGAAGTCGACCTTTTAAAACAACAGCATTCAAAATAAATTAGTTGGATGCTTTATAAATTATTAACATAACAACCCAGTTTGCATAAATTCCGTTTTTTTTTCTTAAATAGAATGTAACAATTCTATGAAAATATTAATCATTTCATTTAGAAAAAAACACGTTATGATTAAATCAAATGAACCGATTTGTAGAAATCGATTGTGCTACACGTGGTTTGTTCTCGTCTGTGTGAATATTCAAAATACAGGTAATAGGACAATATTGGCACGTGCCACGACTTGTCACAAATATGGGAGATATAAAGAAGTCGCATTCACACGACTTTATTTCAAAATCAATTGAACGAGAATAAATAATTCTACCCTTCAAAGGCCATTTAAAACTCGTGACCTTTCACGTCACACCTCCTCGAGTCCGCATCCACGTGGCTTGCCAATCGGGTCTTTGATTACAGAAGTTGTTCATTCATCGCTTTCACTGGCACGCTTGACTTAGGTTTTTGATACGGTAACGTTAAATGCTGTATTTTCTCGATGTCTATTGTGGCCGTGACACATGTCATGGGAGACAGAGGCATCCTAGTTTACATGTGAGGGGGTAAATAAACAATCCCCATACAGATCTACCAAAAACTACTTGAATGTAACCAGTGTCAACTGTTGACAGAGGCTTGTCATACTGGCGGATTGTGATAGAGTACTACAGCTGTTCCTCATTGTATTCGTATTTGTATTGTACTATAAAATATTTTATTTTAATACATTTTCACCGTGTACTGCACCGAACAGTTATTGTTATTGAAGAATTACATATCCAACAATATCAGCAATATTTAAATTCTGCGTTATGTCTGTCAGTGCTCTATTGTATCTTCCTGGTTATCACACCGTACGTGCTTGCTCTAGAATACTTTGTAAACATTTGCCTATTGATGGAAGAGCTAGCACATATCTGAGAGAATAACTGACTAAATAATCCTAATTTTTTAAACAAATAAAAACGAATTGACTTAACCTTAAAATAAACTTACATAGTTTACCAACAACAACAACAACAACAACAATAACAACAACAACAACAACAACAACAACAACAACAACAACAACAAACAACATATTTTAAACACAACAACAAATTATCAGATTTATACACGTTTTTGACGATCTATCGGTACAGAATCAATAACGGGACTCCATACAGGTGCATACTCCTAACATATTAAAACGAGGGAGTATATTCAGGCAACATATATTGAGTTGAACAGAAATTTGTGTCATGATAGTGAAATATCAATACACATATGTTGCAATCAGCCAACATAGTCATATCCAACTTTAAATGTGAAAACCCGACATTGAATAGTAGTTGATCGTATTGACACGAAACGGTTGCTGCCCGATGGTAAACCTGCACCTTACAGTATCGATGCATCATGCTGAAGGATCATCTTATAAAATTTCTCTCTCTTGTGTTCTAACACTTTTCTTTCTTTTCGGGACGGGGATGTCTTACACAGAGTATTGGCTCTTTCCTCTTGTAAATATAATATATTTATTGGAGGCATGATTTAGATTACATTTTTGTATACCATGCTTTAGTGGTGATTGGGGAAGACTACCAATTCTTATTCAAGATTTTCAAACATGAACGTTGATCATGATAACGTTACTGTATTATTGGTGTGCGGCCATTGATTTAGTAAGACCGACATATGAATCAGAGGGAATGACAACCAAAGTAATACACAAAAAAAAATCAAATGACAGTAAAACACAAAAACCGTACACAAAAACGTTCAAGCCCATTCATCACTACAGAACGTTTAAGGACGTATGTTCAATGAACTGGATGGTGTTGATAAACCGATTAACGGGATCCCGACCTTCCCATTTAACCTGCCGAGGTTAAGTTTGCATTTTTGATATAGCATATATGTTATAAAATTAATATGTATTGACTTATAACAACCATGGGTGTTTAAACAATATGATAAGCTTTTCAGAGTTTACATTTGTATTTTGAACGGAATGCCGGGTAGAATAAGATACAATACATAGTTTTAATACATTTGTATATAAATTGGAACTGAAATCGCAAATCTCGATACACACCTGTCAGCACTACAACACTGGATTAAATACTAATTATTCGGTAAAATTTAACAAGTTTGCATTGAGCATAATGGTATATGCATACATGCTTGTAAACCCATAGGCATCAATACTGAAATAACCCGTTGTTATAAAAACAGATTTTATCTAAATAATTAACTCTTGATTTATGTGTGTGTGGTAATTTGATTTGATTCGATTGTTATGTACTATATAACATATTCGATTTTTTGTTTGAATATGTTGAGGATATAGCAATAGTACTTGATTTATATTAAAATACAAAATGAAAACTGAGACGGACACCAAAAACATATAAAATCTAAAAGGCACGAAAAACCAAACACCTTTGTGAGGCTCGTAGGATGTTAATTTATTATGTATGACTAATTACGTGATATAAGCTAACACCAACAATAGATAATAATGCTAATCGGCACAGATAGAGATTTGCCGCCGCTGCTGCTTATGTATCGATGTATTTCAAAAGGAAAAATAACCTAGTAACTTCATTAAAAAAGATGATTGGAATCAACAGGACAAAAGACATCAACAAACTAACAACACAAGCAACAAACAATGCAGCAACGTAATGAAATGAAGGAATGACAATAACGTCAAAGCAATCCTCAAAACTAGTTATCCTTGCAGACCGACGTAGGACGGAAGTGGGAACAGTAAGGCGTGATAAACAGTAAGGCGTGATAAACAGTAAAACAGTAAGGCGTGATAAACAGTAAGGCGTGATAAACAGTAAGGCGTGATAAACAGTAGTTCACTTATTTAGATCTCAACCTTTCCACTAAAATGCACACGAGATCTATTATTACTATCTGAATCTGTTGGTCTCTGTGCATGAAAGCTAAGTTTTTAACAAGCTGAACAAATTTTCCGTGTCTTAAGTTCAATAATGGCATAATAATGTTTTAAACTCTACTTGTCACTAATATCACTTTTAGTAGGAGAGTAATAATTTTGCTTGCAGTCTTATCTTAATCTTATTTAAGGATTTGTGTTTTACGAATCCTACGTTGCAGCATGGGGAGTTATTTTTATTATTTTGTTTTTACAGTTTTTTGTCCAAGAATAACCCAAAAAGATGGAAGTTGAGGATTGTGTCGAATGACGTCAGGTATGCGATTCCATTCGGTAACACAGACGGAAAGGAGCTGTTTTTGATACAAATTGGAACGAACTACACGCGGGTACATTGATATAAATTTCTTATGGTATGTTGCTATAATTTGGTAATAAAAAAATAGAATGTAATCGGTTTGAATCACAACTACATCAGTTCCTACCATTTCAGTACACTTAAGTAACGCGTAATTGTTTTATGAGACGAGTAAAACAAAATGTGTTTCCCTTCAATGTAACTATTTAGAATGCATGATGCATTAAAATGACATTTACAGTAATTTCAGCAGGTCAAAGATATATTTCTATTGCTCGTAAAACTTTTCTGATCAAGAAGTTTGTGTCTTGTTTTATGAGGTTTATTGAGGTCTCTTTAATGTGCAGTAGTTCAGTCACGATTTCATGTTAAGGAGGGTAATTTTTAAGGTTTTAGATTGATTCCTCCACGTCTATTGAATAAGTTAGAAGAGTTAGAATCACGTCAACAGGTTAAACAATGCCACTCAACATTCGTTAAATCAACGTCCTTCGTCGATCCGGTGTTGTAACATACCCTGATGTGTTTTGCTATTACTATATTTTCCCTTTAATGTTTTTTTTATTAGATTTCTTTGTCATCAACCCCTCTGATACATATATAAACGATCGATTTCTATCAAATGATTAAAGAACTGTTTTTATTATATACTTTATATATAACTTTACTTCGATCTTTAGTGAGTTTAGTATCAAAATCCTGGATATGATATTAGTGTGTGTGTGTGTGTGTGTGTGTGTGTGTGTGTGTGTTTATAGATATTCGAATGTACTTTGTTTATTTATGTTCTTCTGTGGTTGTTTTCTAGCTAGGACTTATGTTTTGTTTATTCAATTATTTGTGTAACTACTTGATGTAAATTATATATCGCCTTTACGTCATTCATTATTATATAAAGAGGAAATAAAGGTTTCGTGCTGATTAAACTACTGTTTATTATTTCCTACTTATCATTGTATTGACAACTTCTCTGATTATGCTGTGGTAGTCAACCAAAACTAGTATCGCCCACTGGCAGTGCTTGTTTTGGTATATTTGCTATTTGCAGTCTCTCGGTGATAGTTTCAAGTCTAATATTTTTGTTCACGTTGAGCATAAAAGCTCATTAGTATAACTACAATACATTTATGAATAATACAGTAGCAACAATATTTACACTTTTAAACGAGATTACAACAATTCTGACAATAAAAGTTTATATATAGTTAAAATGAATGTCTCTTAGTTAGCGTTATTCTTAATTTATATGAACGATATGAATATGTCTTGAAATTATACAATTCTATTTCAGTCTCCGATGTAAATTTTTTCATATTTAGATTAAACATTGAAGGATTGCGAAAATACTATTTCTTTATTTATTTTCGTCGTAGATCTATGTACAGACGACACAAATTGTACGAATTGAGAATCGTCTTCAATGTTAGTTTTACAGAATGCATATATTCTTGTATTACTATTAATATCACCAGGACGCCCTTCTTAAATTTCTAAATATTTAGTGACGATATTCCAAGTTTGTTATATTAGATATAAAAGAGACTGAATAGCTTTGCATCAGTAACATTTTAACACTGCAATCATTTTCAATATTCTTAAGCAATGAGCATTTAGCTATATTTTCACTCATTAAGGTTTAGAACATCTAGCCTGATCATTCAATCTTTGTATAAAATAGTAAATCGAAAAACTAAAACGAAAGTCTAGGGCCGTAAGTCCATGGACATTGGCAAACAATAAGAAAACGTTGGACGCACACAGAAAAGTGAATCAAATAAACATGTATTAACTAAAAATGGAAACATCATGAAACTTCTATTAAAAATACATTTAATTGTATAATTTTGATTAGCAATAATTTGAAACAACCACATATAGTTGAATCCTAACATACGTAAATTGTTTTTGACAAAACTTGCGAAGTTGTTATAACAATTATTATTTTTACACAACACGGGCATGTTCTCATATGCTGCTTTCAATATACAGATGAGGATATAAAGAATATCAATCTTACTTTACGCCTAATTTCCAATGATACCAATATTATCATGTATTTTGAAATGTCAATAAGGTCTAAATGATATTTCTTGAAAAGCTTTCATAACAATTTACCATTAGTAAAATTTACAGTAAACTACAGCTGTGTGTCGTTTA
This sequence comes from Pododesmus macrochisma, assembly GCA_032359645.1. NCBI lineage: Eukaryota > Metazoa > Mollusca > Bivalvia > Pectinida > Anomiidae > Pododesmus > Pododesmus macrochisma. The sequence continues at coordinate 9,074 of JAUMGZ010039955.1, read as the reverse complement.
GAAGAAGAATTCCCGCCAAATTTGAATAAGGTTATACAAATTGCAAGATATCATATTTCAAAGGAACTGATTTAATATTAATTACACTGTGATTCTGTATATGGGGAAATAATTGATTCGCATCGTGCTTGTTTTCTTCAAAGTTACAATGAAAAGGAGTGATGCATATTTCATAGTTAATTTTTATTTGTGTCGTTGTTTGTTTCTTTTAACATCAAACACCAGTTAGCGTTTTTGTAAATCAGCTTAAAAGGTTTATGTTTTGATCAATTTATTCATGTAACCTAATTCATGTAAATGTCCTATTTACTGCCCTTTTAAGTATTGTTTAATCATATTACTTAATAATTCATCCATATAAATTCTATGTTCTTTTCTTTAATCTTACATGTAACACGAAACGTCAATTCTCAGAGGTCGTCGCTTTTGAAATCCCGTTTCACAGACCAATTTTTCTTTGGGAAAGAAAAAAATCGAGACAATAAGCTAACTGTCCCTTGTTGGAACTCTCTGCTGTTTAAACGAACCTCCAACAACTACTAATTAACATCTAGACTTTGATTTGATGCGGATTTTTATACCATACAAACAACGTTATCAACATAACTGTTTAGTTCTCTCCACAGTGTAAAGGAAACGGCTTCAATTAACCAATTAGATGATCGATATTAACCACGAATGTTGCCTTGCACAGTTCTAAACAAAGAGTGTTTAAAGTTCATACACAATTCAAATACATCGTGTGATTTTCGTGCATAATATGATATCACGTTACCATTTTGCTACATGTTTCCATAAATACAGACGTAATTCAACGGAAAGAGTAATCATTGCTCCAGTACTGATAAAATACACACATAAATAAGCTTCCTTTACTTTAATGGATTCTCCTTACATACGCATAAATATCCTCATTATAAACCCACCAAACAATGCATTAAATGAAAAGCATAAAGAAGAAATGTATAATGTCACAAGATAACCAGTGTTACGAGAAATGGAGCAGCAGAACATTAATGATGCTTAAGCATACCAAGGCTACAAGTTAAACTGTACCGACTTAGGAAGGTCTTCCAGCATTTAGATAGAATACTATGGGGCTATGCAAACAATTGACCATCATAGGAAATATCAAGCTTAAGTTAGAGTATATTCTATCCTGATATACACATAATATTGTGTATTTCTTTTAACTGGTCAGATACCGGTAGTTTAAGTTTAGCCCAACCACACCGTCAACAATTGATCATCAAGTAAAAATATAATTAGATTGAAAAAGGCATAAACAAATATATACTGCGAGCAAAAAGCGGAGGGTAGATTAGATAATTCATCCCAATATACAATAAAACGTATTGCGATAACCTCACCAACAATTATAACATTGGTCGACAATTCAATCGAAGACAGGCTGACTAGATTATTAAAACAATCTTAGACAAGTTTGTTTATTTTAGTATGAAACAACATCCCCAATATCCAATAATGTATGTGTTGTTTAATTTAACTTTTCTAAAGATAATTATGTGTGTGATTTGTCTTTCTTTGCAGAATCGGGATGGAGTTTATTAATAGGGAACGGGCCTCTGTCTGATGGAATTCAGTATCACTTCCAAAAACAATGTAAACATAATTACAGTATTAACATTACCTCTTGTCATTCACTATTATCGTACTGTGTATAGTTTGGCTTTTATGGTATACAGTATTGCTATTTGTGTTAGTCTGTCAGAAATCAGTTGTGCGTACTATGTTTTATGTTGATGTGATAGTGAGGTTGTGTCGATTGTGTCTATAATATATATAATTTGTAAGTTCAAATATTGAATATGTTATGTAATATTGTGATATTATGCAAAAATTGGAGAAAAAAAATTCTGCACTTCGTCAATTTATTCCAGACCCGATGATGCATTTGCCACCAGGATTCGGTTTTATACTTGCTTGAATTCTAAACTATTGTGCTCTTATAATTGATAATTAGTCATGTTATACCACCATTCGTTCAGTCAGTCAGTCATTTGATTATATAAAATTATATAAAATAACTTCAACTCTACTGAAGAGGAAAGTGGCGTTAAACCATGTTGACATAAACGTGGTTATCCCAAACAACTGTCAAAAGAAATATGTTGAATGGAAACAGCAAGAAACTCTTCTGTGAAAGCGAAACCTGGTATATGGGACAATCATTGTACTATAATAAAACTCTGTAACAATCCTTGGCAGTTTATGGTACAATAAATGTATTGTTGTTGTTGGTTATCCGGTAATGGACTACTTTACCATACCAAGTACATATAGTTTGTTTCCTCTTATTATAACTAAACTTATACAAATATAATGGAATAATTTTGTGATAACTTATAGTCTCTCTCTCTCTCTCTCTCTCTCTCTCTCTCTCTCTCTCTCTCTCTCTCTCCTTTCTGGTCTGTTCTTTAATTTATCTTAATTCTCATTATTAATAAAAACCTCAGTTGTAAGTGTGTGAGTGTGGTTATGTATGGTTTGAGCCGGAAAGTAAAATTTGAATGGTTCAAAACGATGAGTGTATGAGAACCAGTAATTCATATCGATCGATATTTTGATTATTTATTGTATTTATATCGCATATTGTAATCAAGAAGGCCAGTGCCCCATCTCTAGTTCATTCATGTTGATGGGGCAATAAAAAAGAACTATTTTTGTTATGTCATTGAGTTGATTTTCCCTAACCGACATACTTTCCGAACTCTCTTTTTTTATTCCCAACTGTTGTTATTTTAATCTTGCCTAGTCCAAATTAATAATCTTTTTAGCCTTTGTTGGTGACGGTTGTTTGGTAGCTAATTTGGCCTGCAACAGACAGTCTGATCTTGATGAATATAAAAGAAAACTGTGTCTCGGACGATGTTTTCGGTTACTAATGGTATCCAACTTTTCTACCTTAAAATTAGGACAATTTGCCGCCAATCGTCGGTGGCCAACTGTCCCAATTCTAATGCCGAAATTTAATTAGCTAACGTTCCTGCAGCTAGTATACACCGAGCAATAACAATCACAAGGGAACCTCAGACAGCTCTATCTCCGTAGAAAGAACTGGAAAAATAACACTATAAAACAACATTAGAAAAAGTTCCTCGTGTGACATACGAGATTTAAGCTCCAAGAGAACAAAATTAATATCGTTGGGAAAAAAGACACTAAAGTTGATTTACTTTCTGAATGGTGTACTCTTTTGAGTCGGTATCTTCATGCTTGGACTTCTTCCAGAAGCATTTTGTTCTTGACTGCAAACTACATGTAAATAGAATTTTCATAAAGCCAACATGCGAGTTACCCTTCATCATCTTGTTCCAGTCCCCACTGTTTTTGTTTAGTGTTTGAATCGTCCTAAGCAACTGCCAAGAGGAATACGCTGCTCTTAATATCAGGTTCTTATATGCCCCTAACCCACCCCAACAGTTAGACCTCTAGTCTTTATTTATCTAGGTCTCGTATTTTACAAATTTATTTTCTCTTGAGCGCCCATTGATTACGGTTGATTCGTAGCAATGAATCATTGACGAGCTCTCCCACACACAGACGTTTTTTTTTTTTTTTTTTTTTTTTTTTTAATATTTCATTTCTTGGTTGAAAAGTTCATTTACTAGGTCATTCTGTCGTTGAATTTTCATGTGGCTTATTTTTTGCGTTTTGTAGCAATTTTATAAACAGAAGTTATTTTGTAATTTATAGTAATTTAACTCAGAAACTCAGAAGGTTTTAGAGTAACACAATGTTCACAAAAATGGCATTTATCGTTTATTTTAATAACAAATAATGAAAAGGACTTTGCAGTTGTATATGTTCCGCGTTTTATTCCGTTACGCTATCGAAGATCAGAAGTTCAGACACCTGTACTTGTACACTGAAATATTATTTATGTTTTTTGTATAATCAAATGTCTTCAATGGTTTAGGTCTCGATGATATTTGTCTAATACAGAAATAGTACCGTATTTTAAAATTGCCTGTGAGAATGCAGCCAATGTTATATTAATCATATTATTACGGATCCACGTACGTCGTGTATAAATACATAATTTGTACTTCAGATTAGTATGCCCATTGTTTTCCCTTATTGTGTAACCTTACTTTTTTATTTCTCTATGTTCAAATTTAAAATACCATTTACCAAAGCATGTTGATAAATAACATGTCAGTTAATTCCAACTTTGTATGCATTTAATGTTGTTTTCTTGAATATCAAATTTCACGAGTGAGACAGAATTCTGATATTTTCACGATTATAACATTCAAGAAAACAACATTTGAATTTACATTTTCCCTATCAACTTTTACCATTTCAAATTCATTGCATCTTGAATCAACTGTAGTGTCATGCTACATTTTATCCCCAGCATCAATAAGTCCGCACAGAAAGTAGTTCTTATAGTCAAGAATTAATAAGAAACACGTGAGACTTACATAAGAACTTCTTTCTAAGTTTCTGGAAACACATATAAAAGCATCACAAACATTTTAAATAATAATTGAAAAGGTTTTTAATAGTTCAAAATTATTAAAAGTTACAAACAGTGATATAAAAATGTTACTTCATAAACAGTTTTTAGTGCGGATGGATATCGCCAGTGAAATCAACTGTAATTTTCACTTGTGAAAGATAAGAGATTTATCTAAATGATATTTCTCTATATTTCACTGGTAAAAATGTAAAAAAAAAAAATTATTATTAAACTTTATAATTATCAACTAAACTACACGAATGAACCTGAACCGGTTTAATGTTTACTTTTGACCACTTCATTCATTAGGTAAATGCACGTTCTGATAGCTTGCATTGAACACGTTTTCTTATGCACATAGCATGTCTTATATATTATATTTAAAAAATTAAACTTCGAAACTTAAACTGACACTTTAAAGGTTTGCGTGAATATCTATAGAAGCAATATAGTTTTAATCTTTGGACTATTGGAGGAAAGCTTTTATAAAAGGTTCTTTGAAAATGTTGATATGTAAATCCTTACATACATATCACTCGAAGCACTGATCATTACAGGTAATATGACGTGTTATGCAGTTATAACTCTTTTATCATAGGATGATGTAAAATAACGATAAAACTGATTCAATATTAGTACAAATCTTCTGTAATAACTATATTGTTATAACCGTTCTCCGATTCTGACTCTGGAGCGATTCAAAACTAATTTGAGTCAGATTGGTGCCATCCATAAACGGTTATATGATACATTAAATGCAAGTTTTATGTATCATGATCCGAACACATGTTATACTCTCGAGGGGGCCATTGCTGTATGTGAGGCACGCTGTCATTTATTCCCGGTTCATAACGTTCTGTCAGTTATCTTTTGAGTTTCGGACCTAAGAAGTTACAGTTTCATACTTTCTTGTATTCTAAATTGTTGGGTTTGATGCATAGTTTGGTTTTCTTTAATGTAAGTAAGTCAGTCAGTCTGTGTGTTGATAATATTTAATTCTATATATCTACGATAACGTCACTGTGACCTTTGCTGATGAGAACTTGGTTGTTCGACACATGTGTCCAGAGGAATACGTTTAAACATTCTTTTTTGACTACGCGCACATTTAAAATATTGGCAAGACAATATTGTATTATTATTGGGTACGGTTTTTGTACATCATAACCATCGTGAATTTTTTGTCACCGTTTCCCCTTTTGCTCTGTGGCCTTGGTTTGCTGAAGTCTTGTCTATTCAAAATTAATTCTTCTCTTGCGTTCATTTATGACGGGGCTGCTTCGAGCAATATCTGGGGTTCGGGACGGTGTCACACACGAGTTTTAGCTCCTTCCTCTTATAAATATCATATTTATCGGAGGCATGATTCAGATTGCATTTTTGTATTATTATCCAATAGTTTACAAATAATATCAATATTTTTGGATATATCGTGATCATTCCTTCAGTAAGAATGAATTCAATTAATGAGGGTAAAACAGATCCAAATGCCCAGATCCATGTTTGAAAATTCACTGTTGTATATGTAATGCTTTTTGTGATGTTAAAGTTGAATTTGATCATGCATTCGTGTCTTGTTTGATTAAAACTTTATTCATTCATATGTTGGTTTTAGACACGTAATTGCAGGAAGCATAATTACGATCAGGACATTAAAACCTCTGGTCAAAAATAGTTTTTGGTAGAATTTCAAATATTTTTTGGCTGTGGTTTCCATGCCTTTTTTGATTTGATATTTTCTGGGTTTTTTCGTGGTCGCTGGTTCCTCTTCCTCCGAGTTTATCCTGCGTAATTCGTTTTCTTTTGACATAAATACTTAAAACATCCTTTGTTTTATTCGCGTCTCTGTTTGGGAGTTTATTCTGGTGGTGACATTTTTGTGAGGCTTTTGTTTGTTCAATATATTTTGCGATTATCGATTAACTTCTAAACACTTGTATATTTCAGCAAGTGACTTTCACCGTCTTGTATTTGTAAAGATGTTAAATTTCTCTATAAATCAACAGGGCAAGTTATTACCGGTATCATTGAAGATAAGCAGATACAATTGAGGTTTTTTTTTTAAAGTAAAGACCAAAGGTTAACACTATATTCCCAATGTGGGCCCCCTGAGGACCGAACCCCACCATTTGAACAAATCTGAACCTCCTTCCCAAAGGGATGTTTTCTACCATAGTTGAGTGGAATTGGTCAAGTCGTTCTTTTTTGACAAGACGAAACTGGGAAAAGTTAACATAGTTGCTATAGTGTTGAACGTTGACTCCAAAACGCGTAACCTTTTTTTTTTAATCCCAGGGTCTTACCTTGACCAAAGTTGGTTTTCCATGCCCTAAAGTTGTGACATATCAAAAGCATTAAGCTCTAGGCCTTCTAGTTTTTTAGACGATTTTTGAAATTTGTAAAATCCCCCTTCTGGTCCCCTTGGGGCTGAGCCCATTCGCTTAAATAAATCAGAATCCCCTTCCCCTAGGAATACTTCCTACCAAGTTTGGACGAAATTGGTCCATTGGTTTTGGAGAAATCGAAAATGAGAAAGTTTACGACGGACGATGGACGGGATTTGTATGAGAAAAGTCCACCTTGGACCATCAGAATCAAGAAAAGACGAAGGGGAAGAACCATGGAAAGGATATGAAAAGAGACAGCAACATGATCAAGAAAGCAAAGCAGTAAAGATAGTACGACAAGGAGTATGGACCCATAACCGCATACCACAGCAGTAAATATAGTACGACAAGGAGTAAGGACCCATAGCCGCATACTACAGCAGTAAAGATAGTACGACAAGAAGTAAGGACCTATAGTCGCATATTACAGCAATAAAGATAGTACGACAAGGAGTAAGGACCCATAGCCGCATACTACAGCAGTAAAGAAAGTACGACAATGAGTAAGACCCATAGCCGCGTACTACAGTAGTAAAGATAGTACGACAATGAGTAAGGACCCATAGCCGCATACTACAGCAGTAAAGATAGTACGACAAAGAGTAAGGACCCATAGCGGCATACTACAGCAGTAAGGATAGTGCGACAAGGAGTAAGGACCTATAGCCGCATACTACAGCAGTAAAGATAGCACGACAAGGAGTAAGGACCAATAGCCGCATACTACAGCAGTAAAGATAGTTCGACAAGGAGTAAGGACCCATAGCCGCATACTTTAGCAGTAAAGATAGTACGAAAATGAGTAAGGCCCTATAGCCGCATACTTCAGCAATAAAGATAGTACAACAAGGAGTAAGGACCCATAGCCGCATACTACAACAGTAAAGATAGTACGTCAAGGTGTAAGGACCCATAGCCGTATACTACAGCAGTAAAGATAGTACGACAAGGAGTAAGACCCATAGCCGCGTACTACAGCAGTAAAGATAGTACGACAATGAGTAAGGACCCATAGCCGCATACTACAGCAGTAAAGATAGAACGACAATGAGTAATGACCCATAGCCGCATACTTCAGCAGTAAAGATAGTACGACAATGAATAATGACCCATAGCCGCATACTTCAGCAGTAAAGATAGTTTGGCAAGGAGAAAGGACCCATAGCCGCATACTACAGCAGTAAAGATAGTACGACAAGGAGTAAGGACCCATAGCCGCATACTACAGCAGTAAGGATAGTGCGACAAGGAGTAAGGACCAATAGCCGCATACTACAGCAGTGAAGATAGTACGACAAGGAGTAAGGACCCATAGCCGCATATTACAGCAGTAAAGATAGTACGATAAGGAGTAAGGACCCATAGCCGCATACTACAGCAGTCAAGATAGCACGACAAGGAGTAAGGACCAATAGCCGCATACTACAGCAGTAAAGATAGTACGACAAGGAGTAAGGACCCATATACTCATACTTCAGCAGTAAAGATAGTACGACAAGGAGTAAGGACCCATAGCCGCATACTACAGCAGTAAAGATAGTACGACAAGGAGTAAGGACCTATAACCGCATACTTTAGCAGTAAAGATAGTACGACACTGAGTAAGGACCTATAGCCGCATACTACAGCAGTAAAGATAGTTCGACAAGGAGTATGGACCCATAACCGCATACTACAGCAGTAAAGATAGTACGACAAGGAGTAAGGACCCATAGCCGCATACTACAGCAGTGAAGATAGTACAACAATGAGTAAGGACCTATAGCCGCATACTTCAGCAATAAAGATAGTACGACAAGGAGTAAGGACCCATAGCCGCATACTACAACAGTAAAGATAGTACGACAAGGTGTGAGGACCCATAGCCGAATTCTACAGCAGTAAAGATAGTACGACAAGAAGTAAGGACCCATAGCCGCATTCTACAGCAGTAAAGATAGTACGACAAGAAGTAAGGACCCATAGCCGCAATCTACAGCAGTAAAGATAGTACGACAAGAAGTAAGACCCATAGCCGAGTACTACAGCAGTAAATATAGTACGACAAGGAGTAAGGATCCATAGCCGCATACTACATCAGTCAAGATAGCACGACAAGGAGTAAGGACCTATAGCCGCATACTACAGCAGTAAAGATAGTACGACAAGGAGTAAGGACCCATAGCCGCATACTACAGCAGTAAAGATAGTACGACAAGGAG
>JAUMGZ010039844.1:0-19271 GCA_032359645.1 Pododesmus macrochisma | reverse complement strand
TTAGTTTAGAAATCAACTTGCCCTGATCTGAAAATCACTTGCCCCGGGCGTCGGGCGATGGGATTTGTACACCCCTGCACAGTAGTTTCGTATTTTCTCCACATCGTAACTGGCGTACCAAATTGAGCACATAATCATCGTGGACTCTGTCCCGATTTCCTGAATAGTTATGACAAATTCATCTGAATACTACATTTAGCAACTCTTTTAGAATGCACACAGAATCATCTCCACTATGACAGTATTATTTATTAAGAAAATAGTAAGGAACATGGACAACGGAACTGCCTGTTTTAGTGAAAATAAAGCATTCATCATAAAATCTGTTAAACATAAATTATATTGTCTAATTTTATATCATCTACTAAATATCTAGATATATGAGCAGGAAGAGTTTTACAAATGTGTATGATACATGTATGCTCAGCATTTCAATTTACCAAGAAAACAAATACAGTTCAAAAGCAAAAACAGATGTAGATCTACTTTAACTGCATGTAAAGCATTCCAAAGACAATGCATGGCATTATTTTTAACTTTAACAGTACAGAATACATCTACATTGCACATACTTCAAAAACATATTCAAAATTTTGGAAATTCCGATTATAATCGATAATCGTTCATGAAAGGTCTTCCGATAATCGATTATGATTTCTCTTCTGATTCCCATCACTACCTATAGTGATTTTGTTACTGTCATTTTTAGTTCACCTGTAACTAAGGTCCTAGGTGTACTTTTTCTACTGTGATGTGAGGAAAGAAGATTTTAATAGAAACACTGATATAAGATTTCAATCTTTCAGGATAATTAATGAGACCCAATCTAGCATATCAACTTCTCTCTTTCAGCAATATAATGAAAATCAGGTTGGATTTTTAGCAGAAATGAAGACAATTTGGGGGATACTGTTTCCTTCTGTGTGCTGCTTAGATTGTCCTGTTGACAGGACATTCCAGTCACTACAGTCTGTAGATCTACCAAAGGTTAGTTCTCCTGTCTTCTCTGACTTTCTGGTTAACAACCTATGTTTTCAGTCTGCTGTCTCTCTTTTCAATAAATTTTTTTGTTGTTTTTGAACCTATTGCTTAAGGTTTAAACATGTTGACTGGTTTGTTGACTGTGGATGAGATCTGCAATACATTTGTTTATTTATTGGGGATTAAAGTCCCTTCCAGTCATGTTTAGGTTGTATTAAGATGGTGTCTGCTTGTGACAGTGCACACTAATGCCAACTTTATAATGCTGTCTCACTTAAAAATATCATGTTGCAGACACACTGACATGATACTTCACTCTATTACATCCTGCCTGAGCCTGAGCCAATTAGTCCTTCTCCTGCCCAAATGCTCAGTGCTTAGCAGGGAGCAAGAAGATTACCTAATTTTAGTGTCTTAACTGAACTGTGTCATGGTCAGGGATCAATGCAGGACCTTCCACCCATAAAAGTCTGTAGTAAATATGTTAATTATATTCATTAGATTTCTCTCTATCTACATTTATGTTTATGTTCTAACAGTAAGAATAAGTATGATCACTGTAATTTTATTTTATTGCCTGTTAATTTTTTTTTATGTTCTGACAGAGAAGTGCAGACCTGTTCCTACAGGCTTCAAACATGTTACAGTCCTGTCAGAGACGACCTGGTGTCATGGTTGGAGCCGTATTCTACAGGAAAAGGTTTGAAATTAATATAAGGATTATCTTCTTTAATAGTGAAATCAAGTTTAAGGTCTTTTAAGATTAATGTATATCGAAAGAAAATGGTGAAACAAAGATAAAAAAACATTCTATGATTGAAGTTTGTCAATACTTTGAATTTCATAGTTATCTCCCTTATATTGTGTATGCGATCAAATGAGCTGTACATGATTTGTTTATTTCATTGGGGTTTAACAACCCTTCAACTTATGTCTAGGTCATATCCAGACGGTGTCTGCTTGTGACAGTGCACACTGATGGTGACTTTATAGTGCTGTCTAACTAAAATATCAAGCCACAGACACACTGACATGATACTTCACTCGGTCACATTATCCTGACACTGAGCCAACAAGTCCTCCTCCTACCCAGTAATGCTGAGCACTAAGCAGGGAGCAAGAAGAGTACATAATTTTAACGTCTTAGGTTTGACGAGGTCGGGGATTGAACCCTTACCTACCAGATCACGAGGGGAATGCTCTACCTCTACCTCTGAGCCACTGTGCTGGTCTCCAGCTGTACTTGACATTGTGTAGTAAGTGAAGTCATTTTCACCTGATCTTAATCAGAGTGCATGTCTTACGTCATCTAGCTACATATGTACATTATTCAATTTGTTTAACTGATATATTGGGTCTCACAAACATGATATTTAATGATATTGATATATCTATTTAGAGTTCTATGTACTCAGATGGATTCTACATTAACTAGGAAGCTGCAGTTTTTCCACCCAGAAGTGAGTAACACAATGATTTTACCTGTATGTAGGTGTAGAAGGTGTAGATAGAACAAGCAAGTAAAATACCTGTCTTAAGTAGAGTACGCAAATACTAAACCTGTATTAATTCCATTGTTTTAACATGAAACTTTGGAATTGTTAAACTTGAGAGTTAACATATTGGACAACAAATTGCTTTATAATGATGTATCTACTTTGTTAGGTCTATTGTGAATACTTTTCAAGAACATTTATAGAGGATATTCAATGTTGTTTTCTTGAATATCAAATTTATTTCACGAGTGAAAAAATATGATATTTAAGAAAACAACATTGTCAGAATTTTCTGTTTTTTACATTTCCCTATCTTCTTTTACCATTTCAAAGTTATTGCATCGTGAATCAACTTTAGTGTCGTGATACAGTTTACCCAAGCATCATTAAGTACGCACAGAAAGTAGTTCTTAGAGAATTGATAAGAAACACATATAAAAACTTCACAAACATTTTAAATAATGTTTGAAATGGTTTAATAGTTCAAAATTAATAAAAGTAACAGACAGTGATATAAAAATTTTACTACGTAAACAAATTTTAGTGCGGATGGATATCACCAGTAAAAATAACTGTTATCTTCACTAGTGAAAATAACAGTTATTTTCACCGGTGAAGGATAATAGATTTATCTAAAGGATATTTCTCCATATTCACTGGTAAAAATGTAATAAAAGGTGATATTAAAAAGTAAATGCCTTAGTTAGTACTTTAATAATTGCAAATAAGTGTGTGATAATATTTTCATCCCTTTTTAGTCCATCTGGACCAAAGGTCCAAGGTAGACTTTTCTCATACAAATCCTGTCCATCGTAAACTTTTCACATTTTCGACTTCTTCTCCTAAACCACTGGACCATTTTATTCCAAACTTGGTAGGAATTAAGTATCCCTAGGGGACAGGGATCAGATTTGTTCAAATGAAGGGTTTTGGCCCCAAGGGGCACCACTAGGGGGCCTAAAGGAAGTAAATATGACAAAACTTCAAAAATCTTATTTGTAATAAACTAGAAGGCCTAGAGCTTAAAGTTTTGGTATGTATAAACTTTAAGGTATGAAGAATCAAGTTTGTTCAAGGCGTGACCCTGGGGGTCAAAAATAGATTACATGTTTTGGGGTCAAATTTCAACACTATAGCAAATATGTTAACTCTTCACATTTTTGCTTCTTGTCCAAAACAACTGGAAAATTTCACGCAAACTTGGTATAAGGCATCCATAGGGGAAGGGGATTCAGATTTGTACAAATGAAAGAGCTCGGTCCCTAGGGGTGCCTTTTTAGGGGCCAAAAGGTGGAAATGTGAAAAAAATTCAAAAATCTTCTTCTAATAAACTAGAAGGCGTAGATATTAAAGCTGTAATATTCTCCAAAGCGATACATTTCAATGAACCAAAATCAGCTTAAAATGTCAAGTAAATGCCTAGATAAGAATAGAAATAACACTTGCATGGATATAAAATGTGATGTAATCGAGTAAATAATAGATATAAAACAAATATTTTCCTGTTCATGCTGCCTAATTAAATTTCATCACCTTGACCTCTGGAAATTACCGAAGTCTTTGTAATTTTTGTTTGTTTAAAACTGTAATTGTTTGCTTTCAACAGTGATTCTTTATTCTTGTCGTAGGACATTTTATTTATCAACTGAGCATGCTCTGTAAAGCTGGTCGTAAAGTTCACGACAGGGTCATAGGAATTAGGGGCATGACTATTCGCCATTTATTATCACCCATGTAAAAATGCGATAAAAATAGATAAAAAAACATTTTACATAACTTTTAACTCCCATATTTCTATCCTTTGCCGGTTGGCAAAGCAGCAGTACACTTTCTCAAGAGAAAAGAATTATTAATTACTTGTGTTTCTCAAGTTTCCAAAAAGTAGTAAACTGGAAGAATATTACCAATTTAATGTTTTTGTATGTAGTAACTTCAGGGTTTTGATAACCAAGTTTGTTCCAGGGGTCAAAAATAGTTTTACGCATTTCGGGGTCAAAGTTCAACACTGTATATATAGCTAATATGTTAACTTACAACATTTTTGACTTCTTTTCCAAAACTACTGGACCAATTCCACCAAAACCTGGTTGATGTCATCCTTAGGGGAAGGGGGTTCAGATTTATTCAAATGATGGAACTCAGTACCCAGGGAAGGTCACTTGGGGGCCAAAATGGTGAAAATGTGATAAAATAGAAGGCCTAGTGCTTAATACTTTGGTTTGTAGTAATTTTAGGGCATGAAGAACCAAGTTTGTTCAAGGTGTGACCCTAGAGTCAAAAGTATACAAATGTCAATCCAGATGGATGTTAAGGCCTGATGGGCCTCTTGTTCGTTGATTTCCTGCAGTTTCCATATTTTAAACCATACTAGCTATTTTCAGACTGAAATTGTACATTAGAAATACCATGTTATATATCACAAAATTTAAATACCCTTAAACATGATGAAAATATGAAATTTTGATGATGGCCAGAAAGTGCACGAGCATGCGCATGCAATGTTGTCCAATAATACATTAATGTCCTCCACTCAAAACATGGCATTCATCATAAGAGTAGTGGCATTGTGTTTATATAATAGACCAAGAAAATCAATGTGCAGCTATTAAAACATTTTGCTCTTTATTTACAGCTGCCTTGTACACCAATAAAAACAGGTATTTAATACTTATGATGATGTAATGCTAATTATATAATGAATAATATATGCTACTATATGTATAGAAAATGTCAATCTGGATGCTTGAGCGTACTTGCTAATATTTTGAAATTATCATGTGGGAGAAAATATGTAGCAATATTTTAAAGTGTCTTTACTACCTATATTCAGTGCCCTATCTGACAAAACAGTAGTGTAAACTGCTGGACCAAGGTTTAGAAGTTATGCTGATGTCAAAAGTGAAAGTTGTGCATGATAAATAGGAAACTCCCTATCAAATAAGCAGTGATGGCAACTATGCTTTAGCTGCTATCATTGTACAATACAGAAATAATTTTAAAATATAAAAATAAATCAATAAGATTTGACAATATATCCATCTTATTTCAAAATTTTGAATTAAATTAGCATAAAAATAATGTAAGGGACAGCTTTCTATGCATATTAATGTGATATTAGGGAGTGCATATTATGGTTATTATTTTTTTTAACTTTTTCAATTATTATGAAGCAATTATATGATAAACAAAGACATTTCATTATGTTAACACATTTGTTTCTCTTACAAGACAATAACAATGAAGAATATACAATCCAATACATAATATTAACTCTTATATTGCTAACTCTAAGTACCGTAATATTAATTCATTAATACTATAATTTTAATTTCCATAAAGATTTCCCACTTCCCGGTGGTGTGAAGTTAGCGACAGTTTATTTGACGGAAGAGGAATATTCAAACATTCGGCCACACCTTGATCAAAAGTCTTACTCCCAATATAAGCATTGTAGTGTATCCAAATTTTTGTGGACTAATAATTCTGAAAGGGAAAAAGATCTTGGTAAAGCAGATTCATCTAAACGTTTATCTCCTGGCTCTCCAAAACGTTTTACGAAAGAAGATAATAGAAGACCCAGTTCTCGTGGGGGTGGAAATATGGAGAGTATACCAGAGAGTGGACTATTTGTACCTCAAACCATTCAGCGTCTTTCTGACGTGCCCATTATAGAGTGTGAAGAAAAGAAAATGTTTGAAGATGTTTCCAGAGCAGAAATATCAGAAACTGACAATAAAATAGAAGATAAGTTCTCTCAACCAAAACATGTATCAGTTCAGGACAATCTAGAAAATCCTGTGTCAGAAAATCCCAGCAATAAGAATGTATCGTGTACTGCTAGTGATAAACATAGTTTATCGAGGACAAAGCAGAGACAAGGTCATTTTAAGGTCACCGTACAAGGTGAAGACAGTGAAAGTATTAGTGATTTAGAAGATGACAGTGAATCAAATACAAACAGCACTGTATTAAAGTTATCGGAAGATTTAAAAAGTGTAAATATTGAAACTCCATCTGATAAAGAAAATCATTTGGCAAGGGAGACAACTCAAGAGGATGTTGGTATGAATGAAGAATCAGTTGATTTAGGGGATAATTCTGAATATATGTCTGAATCAGCCGTCAGTGAATCAGAGTTAAGTCAGTGTGAGTTGTCACCTTCAAGTATTTCTCAAGGTATAACGCTACAGTATTACAGTGATACACAAGGTATGTCTGGCGGTGAAGAAAGTTATATGTCAGACAACTTTTCTACAAAACCAATGTTTGGTGCTTTACCAATGCAACAGGAAAACACTGAAGCTGTTGTCTCAAATGCCAATCAAGTTTCAAAAGTGTCAGATTCCACACAAAGAAACTCCTTAGAAACTGTTTCAGATCAAATGTCAAGTCCTCAAACATCAACAAATCTACAAGAATCATCAGGTTCCCAACAGTCAACAGCAACATTAGTTAATGAATCGGTAGGATCACACTTACCTCCCCTTGATAATCGGTCATCGAACGGCTCATCCAGCTCAGCTCAGTGGTTACCGGAGATGGATGCTCTACAAGAGGTGTCTCTATATATACAACAACATTCTGATATACGCCTTATTTTATTGATGGACAATGGGTCGGTCACACATCAACCAACTATCAAATCTGTTGTAAGTACATGTAGATAGACAATAAGTTGTCATGTGTCACTGACAATGGATATTAGTCATTTTATAACTTCTTCTCTACATCCCTCCATTCTGTCTCACCTTCTTTCTACTCAATCCCTCTCTGTATCCTTTTCTTCCTCATGTTCCCTCTCCCTCACACCCTCTTTCCCTCCCTCCCTCTCTCTCTCTCTCTCCCTCTCTCTCCCTCTCTCTCTCTCTTTCTCTCTCTCTCTCTCTCTCTCTCTCTCTCTCTCTACTTCCTCTTTGTCATTTGTCAATCTCTCTCTCTCTCTCTCTCTTTGTGTCTTTCTCTTTCTCTCACTCTTTTGTTACCTCCATGTCATTCCTATGTATATCCTGTGCATCATTTAGAGTTGTTGGAGTACTTAGAGGAATCTGAGGAAGGATAAATGATAATTTTACATTGTAAGAATACTTTATCATCATCATCAATAGGGAGAATCAACATGAAGGATATGCACTGTTACTGATAATGTACCAGAATCAAAGTGATTTGTTAAATCAGAACTCAAATTAATTATACGCCTGTTATGTATATCTGTTGATTTTGATTTCCACTTAGTTATTAATTGTAATGTTATTAAATGCTCATCAAATCTTCTACTTTGTAGTTCAAAGAAGCACTTCCCCAGCTAGCTGAGTTAGACTTCCATGTACAAGATTGTCTGTCTGAAAATGTGGATCAGGTATCAAAGGCTTTAGAAATATATACTCCACACAATTTGTTATTTCCACAGAGGCTAGGGTGACCTTCATCACTAATCTAATATCTTTATGATCTAGACATGAGTTGAAGGGACATAAAACTCCAATGAAACAAACAAACAAACCAGTAATCTCCATGACTGAACCCAGTCCACTATACCCTCAATATATGAGGTTATACAGTAATGGTGTGTAGTCAACCTAGGTCTGTCGTAGTGATCAGTTTACTGACATACTTAAGGTCCAGTTACATTAGCACTGGTAGTGATTAGTTTAGGGACGTTGGTCCTCGCCTAGCCACAGTGGTTAATACTGTTATACTTAAATAGAACATTATTATTTTCACTAAGATGCTAAGATCCCTTAGGGGTTGTGTGGGCTTGTGCCATCATGATTTGTCTGAAGTCGTCTTGAGACTACTTCTATTCCACTAGTTCTAATCCACTGATCTAGTGTCAACCAAACATGGGGGAATTATCCTTGTGGGAGGGAATTTATATGTTTGTTAATTGGAGTTAAGCGTCCCTTTAACTCATGTATAGGTCATCTGACGAGAAAATGTCTGTCTGTGACAATGTGCACTGATGGCAACTTATAGTGCTGTCTCACTGAAATATCACATTACAGACACATCAACATGATACTTTAATCAGTCACATTATCCTGACACCTGGCCAACCAGTCCTTCTCCTACCCAGTAAAGCTGAGCACTTAGCAGGGAGCGAGAAGATTGCCTAATTTTAACATATTAGGTTTTGATGCGACCAGGATTTGATCCCATGACCTTGGATTTTAGCACCAGTCTACCACTGGGCAACAGCTCTGGTAGGAATACATTTGTATATGCTAAAGTGAAGGGACCAAATTTAGATATATATTTTTTTTCTCAAAATTTCAAAAGTCTTCTTATAAGCTAGAAGACCTAGAGCATAATACTTGCAAGAGGTTACTTTGAAGCATAAATAACCCATACTGTTTAAGGCATGACACTGGAGTCAAAAATATGTTCTGCATGTTGGGGTCAAAGTTCAACCTTAAAAATTTATAATACATGTCAAGTTTGAATATTTTTCAATTCTTCAAAACCAGTCATTGGACTAATGGTAACCAATCTTTGTAGAAAGTATTCTAGGTGGAAGGGGATTAATATAACTATTTGATCACATGATGGGGATCAATCCCCATTGGACACCACTAAGATATACAAAATGGGAAATTGACACAATATAAACAAAAAATTTAATTCACATTTACTGTCAGACAGTTTTATTCATGTTCATTTTTTCTAAACAGGGATTTTTAGACAACTACAGATATATCAAGTATGATTCATTCTTCCAAACAGTGAAAGGTGAGTTTACATTTACATATTTTCATTGTTATGAAGACTAATCAGGCATAATATTGATCTCTCTTTACAACAATAAATTATTCATTCATCAACAAGGGTACCTCAAACAGCAAATAAATAAGTCCATAAACAAGTAATAAAGGGCAATAACTCTGTTGTCTATAACAGTCAGATAATAGTGGATATCAGATTTGTATAAGCTTTCATGGTAACAAACCTTGTCTTGAAGTTTGAAGTTAACCGGCTTATAATTTACTTAGGATAGTGATCGGAAACTTTCGACAGATGTATAAAAGATCAGGAAAAATAGTTAAAATGGATTTCAGTTATTAGTTTATAACAATAATCACTGATAAGGCATCTTTGCTAGCCAACATACCAATCACTTCCTTTCAGTTCGTTTACCATGATCATAGAAAAATAAAGTGTAGCGAAACTTGGCTTAGGAAGATGCTGATAGGGCTGGAGACTGAATTGCATTAAGCAGTTTACTATTTCAATAAGTTGATAGTTTGGAGCATTTTAACACCACTACCCCTTCTAAATAAACTTCAGAACATTTGAAACAAATACTTGAAATTTTTACTCAACACCAATGAAACTCCAGACATTCCTGGAAAATTTAACAATTTAAAACACTCTGGAGCTTCAATATTTTGCATTAAATAGTTTTCAAACTTTGTTATTAGAGTATTTAACGTCCATTGAAAAGAAATGGGCCACTAGATAAATATTTTATACCCCTGCAAACAAAGTTATTCACAATATTGCGAGGTTATATAGGAATCCCCCTGTCTGTCTGTCCGTCTGTCAATGAATCTTGTAAGAGCAACTCCTCTTGCACCGTTAAATGGATATCCATTAACTTTACACAACGATAGTACACCATATGAAGACATGCATGATGACAATTATTTCCGTTCCGACGACTCCCAAGGGGAGATAATTAGACTTTAACATTTTCATGTCATGAATCTCGTAATCAAACTCCTCCTACATCATTAAATGGATTTCAATAAAACTATACACAATGATAGTACACCACATGAAGATGTGCATGAGGGAAAATATTTTCGTTCTGACAATTTCAAGGTATAATTGATGTCGATGTCATGGAATACATAATTTGGCGGAAGCGGGCAGCCATTGTCTTTGGAAGAAAAAGTGAGGGCTAGGGCAGAGATATTGAAAACTGACAGTCCGAAGGAAATGTCTGATAAAAGTCCATTCGGACTGACAAACAATTGAGAATATAACAACTGATTTTAACCGAGGGACTGATAGAGTTATCAAAAGGACTGATACCTCGGGAAAAATTTCGAGAACTCTGCTAGGGTGACATTTGCTATTACTTGCAATAGCAACAGGCTTGTATTAATATAACATATGCATACACTTTAAGAACAAGACTTATATTAAACTAAATTAAAAAAGACAGTGTGTGTAATCAAAAGATAAATGTTGGTTTTATATAAATAGTTTTCCTTATTTATACATAAAGGAAACACTCAGCAGCCCCTGATTGAGAGAGATGAGGAGTTTCAGGAGCTCACAGCTGAAATACACAGTTCTTTTTCAGAAAATGAAGATTTAGAGGATATCATTTTGAGGTTTGTTAAAACTTTTTCATTTCATATAACAATTTATACATGTTGTATTTGCCACAATAAAGTTTAGGGGTATTCCAGAATTTTCTAAAAATATTGACCTTTTGTTTAAAGTAAACAAGTTTCAAAATTAAATGGGAACTTACATAAAGTAAAACATATGAAGTAGAAGACGATCGTAAAGTTTATTATAACTTCACTGTCATTGATGTTTTGTTAAATTCAAAGTAAGCAGCTTCCATAATTGAATGGGAACTTACATAAAGTCAAACATATGAAGTAGAAGACGATCGTAAAAGTTTATTATAACTTCGCTGTAATTGATATTTTGTTGAATTCAAAGTAAGCAACTTCCATAATTGAATGAGAACATTTTTTTAATAAAGTATGATTCACAAAAGGGATCATCCATACTTGTCAACAAATTACACATTCTGGGAGGGGTTTTCAAAACCAACAATTTTATTATACTTTTTTCGCCTTGTTTGGGGGAGAAACTTTCATCGATTCTATAGCTGCATGGTAACAAATACGATACACGTTTTGAGTAGGAAGGGTTTTGAAAAAATGACTCGTGAAAAAAATTGACAGATGGAGACACCGAAAAGAAGATAATAGCTGTTTTTATGTTTTAGGTCTCACAGTGGAAATTGTTACGGACACAAGAGTTTTAATGATGAAACCTACTTCAGCGTTGTACCTAGCTACCAGGGCGCTAACCAGACTGACTACCATGACCCAGCATACTCACTCGACTTGGCAGCTAGGCACAAATTATCAAAAGTGCATAATATCTCCATATTGTGATATGTTTCATTGTTTGTCTGACTATTGAATGTTGATTCTACAAATTATTTTAATGATATACAAATGTATGCAGTATTCAGAGAGCAAAGTGTGATATAAATGAAAAGACATTACTTAAAAATGTTTTTACAAATTTACTTTATTTTACAAAGTTATAAAAAGAATATCGATATTAGATCAAAGATCTATCATAACAGTTGTTCCTCAAGAGTTCATGCACCTTTGTGATTTCAAATGTATAATTTATTTTGTGCAATAATTTTATAAATCAACTACAATGTATATCAAACATGTGTCTGCTCCTGCTCTAGAATATTATTATACCCATCCCCCCCACCCCCCGCAAACGCGGTTGGATAGGAATCACCCTGTCCAACCATCTGTCTGTCTGTCCCTCCGTCTGTCTTTCTGTCCCTCCGTCCGTCCATGAATCTTGTAAGCACAACTACTCCTACACCCTTTAATGGATTTCAATAAAAACTTAACACAATGATAGTACACCATATGAAGATGTTCACGAAGAAAAATCTTTCCCTTCCAACGACTTCAAAGGGAGATAATTAGACTTTAATATTTTCATCTCATGAACCCCATAAGTGCAACTCCTCCTACACCCTTTAATGGATTTCAATAAAAACTTTACACAATGATTGTACACCATATGGAGATTTGCACGGAAAAAATATTCCCGTTCTGACGACTTCAAGGGGAGATAATTAGACTAACATTTTCATGTCATGAATCTCGTATGCGCAACTTCTCTAATGCAAACTAGGTGGAAGTATAACTGCATGTCATGAGATACATAGCTTGGCAAAAGCGGGGAATATAAGTTAGCCATCCTGGCAACAGCTCTTGTTTTTACTAGTGTACTTGTTGTCCAAATACAAAAAAGACGTTTTGAATTTGAGTATATGTAGTTTATCACATACAAGATTCTTGGTTTAGCATGAGTGATAATTAAGTACCAAAGATTGTATCATTTAAGATTTTAAAAGAAATCCTTTAGTTAGTATTCTGCTTGGTCTTTTTAGTAGTTGTTTATGTTAACTATAAAAGAGTACAATATAAAAAGCTCCCCCATTTGAGGTTTCATGGGTTGGCAGGTATGATTATTATTGTTAATCAATGTTTTTGAGTCATGTTGACATAATCAGACTGCTTTTGTATATTCGTACTGCTGATATTATATATTGTGTCGTATTTGAGATAACGGGTGGTTTCGCTCAAAAACGAGTTTACTTTGAGTGGTTTTGCACAAAAAGGAGTCTCTTAGTACTTTCGCACACAATTGAGTTTGCACCAATATTATCTAAGACAAATTTAATGTTGTAATAAGCATTTTGATGTTATTTCAAAAGCTGACATGTAGATCTATATACATTCATTTGTGTTGAAAGATAATAAGCCATAATGTAACCGCAGTATTGGTCTGGCAGTTGTATAGGCACAACTATGGTCAAAGTACTTGTCAATTATTACTAAAACAACTACCAGAACTCCAATACAGTAAGGATAAAACAACATCTTTACTAATTATAATAACTCTTTCTCCTGGAGATACTCATTACCTCAACGTTTTAATACTTCATACGAAGCAACTCAGGGCACACACATAATATTTATATGTATATATATCTACAACGAAATAACTCTAGGTGAAACTACTCTCAATGCGACCTTGTTTTTGTGTGAAACGTCCACCTGGATAAGTATTTAAGATTGTAGTACATATATAATTGTGTACTATATATATACAAACATAAACAGGGTCTGTGATTAAAACAAATACAATGTAAAACGTAATTCTTGACTATGTGTTCTTATTAACCATAAGGCCAAGAGCTTAATGCTTTTGTATGTAGTAACTTTAAGGCATTAAGAACAAAAATTGTTCAAGGATTGACCCTAGGTTAAAATGTTTTTTGCACATTTCGGGTCAAAGTTTGACACTAAATATAGCAAATATGTTATCTTTCAACATTTTTGACTTCTTTTCCAACACAACTCGACCAGTACCACTATATAAAACTTGGTTGATGTCATCCTTAGGGGAAGGGGTTTAGATTTATTCAAATGATGGGGTTCAGTACTAAGGGGAGGTCACTTGGGGGCCCAAATGGTGAAAATTTAACAAAATTTCAAAAATCTTCTATAAAATAAAAACCTAGTGCTTAAAGCTTTGGTTTTTAGTAACTTTAGGGCATGGAGAACCAACTTTGTTCAAGGCGTGACCCTAGGGTCAAAAGTTTTCAAATGCCAATCCAGGTGGACGTTAAGGCCTGAAGGGCCTCTAGTTTGTTTGTAGTTTTGTTCTCATGCCACCTGATGTTGTATTGGGTGACTGTCCTAAAAAGGTCTGCATGTATAGCTTTTCTTGAGAATTGTTGTGACGTTATTTTTTTTTTTTCATTTTTTCTGGTTTAATTAGTGTTTAACATCACTTCCAGACTATTTCACCGATATCGTTAACAGGAACGGGAAATTGAAGCAATAAGGATAGTTCAGAAAAAGGATGAGCCAATGCAACAGCAATTCAAACTTAACATGGGGAAATTTATCTTATCAGGGGGTTACAATCCCTGTCCATGGGACCGTCAGCTTATGGTCCACTCCGGGGTTACAATCCCTGTCCATGGGACCGTCAGCCTATGGTCCACTCCGGGGTTACAATCCCTGTCCACGGGACCACCAGCTTATGGTCCCCTCCGGGGTTACAATCCCTGTCCATGGGACCGCCAGCTTATGGTCCACTCCGGGGTTACAATCCCTGTTCACGGGACCGCCAGCTTATGGTCCCCTCAGAAGAACATTCTGATCTCTGTATGGCCTCTACATTTCAACCTGTCTGACTTTGGTGACGGAACCAAAGCTCCCACCAACATAGCTCCATACCACGATAAGGTGTCAATAACAGGGAAATTTATTCAAAAGTGAAGTGGGAAAGTTTGTGTACCATGAACTCTAACTCTAACTCTAAAATGCCAATCGTGATTGCATTGTACATAGCATTTTGGATCAATGGAGTACATTTGTACAAGAAATTGAGGCGACAAAAAAAACGCAGCATTGAAAGATGTGTAGCAACCTTAGAGATTAAATATCAAAGTCTCTTATAACAGTTAAAGAAAAGCTACCCATGGGATATTCGCTTCATGACTTAATTATTTGTCTTTATTTCTTATGCATAAACTAAATCTTGATATTTGGGGTAATAGCAATAGATGTATAAGATTTTAATATAGATGATTTTAGTCCATCTGGATCGTCCGTCGTCATTAACTTTTAACATTTTCAACTTCTTCTCCTGAACCACTGGACCATTTTTATTCACACTTGGTAGGAAGTTTTCCTAGGGGAAGGGGATTCAAATTTGTTCAAATGGAGGGGCTGGGCCACTAGGGGGCCAAAAGGGGGACAGCCCAAATGGGTCAAGTTTTACACAATTGCAATGGGCCTCTTGTTATTAAATTGCAAGCTTAAGGTGATATCAAGCCAATAATCATTCATAGCACATCAGAATTTCTTCATTTGGTGTTGCTCACCAGGCCCGGAAGAAAAATAATTGAAAGTTTTATTTTAACTCATTCGTAAAAAATGTGAGTAAAAGCCATTGTCCCTCTCCCATTAATTTACACATCAGAAAACTGCACCATTTTGACATAAACAAATCAAACTTTTCTTTGGGAATACCACCAAACCCGACCTGACCGAGGGGGCCCGCGCCTCCCCAAAACCTATGTGGTGCATAAGCTTATCTTCTCCTATTGTTGATAGATTTACGTAAGGTACCCCACTTCCGCTTTCAAAAATGCTGTTACGGGCCTGCTCACTACGAATGGTAATATTCCTCAAGTTAACTACTTTTTGGAAACTTGAGAAACACAAATAATTAATCATTCTTTTCTCTTCCCGTAAGAAAGTGTACTACTGCTTTGCCAACCGGCACAGGATAAAAATATCGGAGTAAAAAGGTTTTTTTTAGATTTATCGAATTTTTGTTTGGAAGACAATAATTCGAGACGAGCCATGCCCCTTAATTTGATGATCATGTCGTGAACTTTGTTACGGAGCATTCGCACGCTCTGATGATAAATAATATATCCAACAACAACAAAAACGAATCGCGGTCGAAAGCTAACACTGTACAGTTTAAGGCCGCGAAAAAAGAACAGACAGGTTATGTCACCATATATGAGAGTTGTGTTTATTTATTAAATGTTTTATGTTCGGTTGAACGAAGTTAATTAGAACATAAATTAATTTAACAAAGGTAAACAGGTCGAATAGTACATGTACTTGTAAACACGTACACGTGTATAGCATAGCGATTGTTGACGACGTAGGTTGGAATGTGTTTGTGAAAAATGTTCAGCACGAGCGAGGCACACAGGTGAATAATTAGGTAAATTAGGTTTTATGCGACCAGCTTAATCGTTGGATTTTACAAAGACTTCGGTGATTTCCGGAGGTCAAAGTTATTTGGTGCCGAATTTTAATTTGGCATCATCAACAGGAAAAATATCCGATTTTTATCCATTGTTTACTCAACTACAACACATCATATATACACGAAACTGTTTCTATTCTAAACTAGGCATTAACTTGACGTTTGTAGCTGATTTTGATTAATTGAGATTTATCATTTTGAAGAACAGTATCACTTTAATGCTTGTTTTTATGCAATAACAAAACATTGGGGCATGGATCACCAAGTCTGTTCAAGACGTGACCCCGATGCAAAAGTAGGTAATGCATATTGAGGTCAAAGTTCAACATGGCAAATCCTACTCGACAAGTTTCATTTTAATTTGAGGCATCTTTCGTCAAGGGTCTTCATTTTTTAATCGAATCATGTGAGAACCACCAGTGGTCAAAAAGATGTTCAAAATTTGCAAAACATGTTTGAATGTTCGCTTACATTGTATGCAGCATTTTAGGGACTGCAAAATCATTTTGTTTAAGGCCTGACCTTGGAGTCGAAAATCAGTTAATTCTGTTTGGATTAAATGTGTGAACGTTTACAATTTTAACTTCTCCAACACTACTGTTCCAATTTCAATTAAACTTTTCTTTGGGGTAAATTTGGGTAAGGTGAATCAGATTTGTTCAAATGATTGAGCTCGATTAAAAGGGTGGGTGCCACATGGGTAATTGGGGAGGGGGGATTGACATTCTAGAAGTGTCTCTTGAGTCAAGAATAGGTCACTCATATTGAGGTTAACATTGTTGTTGTCTTATTTAAGAGTGGATGTCTGAAGCAAGAAGTATAAGAATGTTTGTTAATGTGAGATTAATAAGCATTATGATGATACGCTGAGAAATTATTTTGATTTGAAGAACAAAAAGGGAGAATGTGAAAGTAGTGGTGTAAATTTAATGTCTGTATCGTTTTGTTTTGAGTTATAAATGTGAGAAAAAAACATTAAAAAAATGTAAGTTAACTTTTTACATTTTATTGTTCCTTAACTATAGGATCATTGTTAACCAACTGTAATTTATGGAGCATCATTTGCGGCAGGGAATGTAGATTTCTTTTAAAGTAGGGACCTGGATATCAATGGTGCCACCGATGCAAATATTGGGACTTTTTGACGAAAATTTAATGCATGAACATGTTGCAACCCTGGAGACGGTTTTATATTTCTAGTTGCACCCAAATTGGACTCAATGACAATACTAAGTAATACAACCTTCATTTCCTCATGAACTACAGTAAATCACGTGATGTCAACAAGACACAGACTTGTGAATATTTGACTTGATTGTTTTCACTTGTTACACACAAAGGGATTTAAAATAAACCACTACTTGTTTAAATTTATATTTTGAATTTTTCTTGTTCATTTAATTTGGCTTAAGAGCAACTCAATTCATAACTCCATGAACTTGGTCCTAGTAACATTCAATCCTTAATTATGTAAGGTCAAGGATAGGCACAAGGAATTTCTATAGTCTTGACTATGGCCATTGATTTAATCGTTCTTGCTGTTGAGTCACTGGGTGTTGTTTTGTTCTTGTTTAATATAAAAGTTCTGATATAGATAATGCAACTTTAAAGACAGTACTTATTTATTTCAACTTAATTCAGATATGATTAAGCAGTATCCAGTATGTCTCTCATCAGTGTTTTCATCAACCTGAAAAATATAGACAATACGTTTAATTTTTTATATGTTTGATATGCATGCTTAATAAGTTTGGGTGGTCACAGGGGCTATTTTATAGCGTATATATCTCCTAAAAGAATCCAAACATACAAACTTCAAAACAGGACGGGCAATGAAACCCAATGAATGTACATTACTTACTATAATACGCTCGAAATTGAGTTAAACAGTAAAAAATCGTTAATTATTTGTATTTTATTACGTCAAATTATTCATAAAACGTGATGTATGTATCGTTTCTAGAGAGAAAGCATCATCGATAATTCATTCGCAAATGAGCACGTTGGGTAATTGTTTTGATTTCCGGCAATTTCCCTCGATAATGGCAGGTATAAAACATTGAGACTGATCTATAGAAATAGGATCCGGCGTTTTAGAGCAAAGCAGTTATTAAAATCAATTAGAAAGTAAGCTGTTTTCGAGACTTCATACCGCCATTGTTGTCTCTTGGTGCGATCGTCTGCATAACTAAGTGTTAAAAATTGTTCATGAGTTCCTTCCTTGTCTATTGAACTATGGCTTGGATGTTGAGTATGGCAATATTCAATATTTCAAAAACTTATCATTTGCATTCATAAATTTTTAATTTTCTTATTTAGTTTAAAGCATTCTATAAGTGATTTGTGAATATTTTGGAACATTTTGTAATTCGAATATTAATGAACTGGTTAAAGCGCTGTCAGATATAAATGGTCAATTTGTGGAGTTCCATGATACTGTGTCGTATTCTGATTGGTTAACTTGCCACTGAAAATGTAAGGTGGCATATTTTATCGTGATTGCATTTTATTAACAGCCTATGCTCTGAAGCGCTTCACGACCCCCTACTCTTCAAAGTGGAAGGAATTTGAACTTTTCACTGAAATAGTATAATTGTTCATTGTATATATAAAGCATACGTGTCCACACATTATGCTCAATTGTGAACGTGGTCCCTTTTCCCAAATATATTGTATATTTTTGCCATGCATTGGAGACTAGAAACTGGGTCAAACTTGTCTTTGGATAATGACTTATCTGTGTACGTGTCGGACTTTATCCTTTAAATAATTCGAAACGATGCTTTTCAATGGATAAAGGGGAGTTCATATTATTTAACCAAATTCGAGTAGTACTCAGTATCGACTAGCGCATGGGTGGTATATTTCACCTTCGCAACACGGGGAAAGAGGCGGACCAACGCGACATGAGCAAAGAGGCGGACCAATGCAACACGAGCAAAGAGGCGGACCAACGCACCACGAGCAAAGAGGCGGACCAATGCAACACGAGCAAAGAGGCGGACCAACGCAACACGAGCAAAGAGGCGAACCAATGCAACAGAACAAAGAGGCGGACCAACGCAACACGAGCAAAGAGGCGGACCAATGCAACACGAGCAAAGAGGCGGACCAACGCAACACGAGGAAAGAGGCGGACCAACGCAACACAGGCAAAGAGGCGGACCAATGCAACACGAGCAAAGAGGCGGACCAACGCAACAC
>JAUMGZ010039733.1:0-19271 GCA_032359645.1 Pododesmus macrochisma | reverse complement strand
GTTGTACTTCTATTGAAATCGTGGACTGACGCTGTATTTATATTGACATCGTGGACTGACGCTGTATTTATATTGACATCGTGGACTGACGCTGTATTTATATTGACATCGTTGACTGACGCTGTATTTATATTGACATTTTTGACTTACGCTGTATTTCTATTGACATCGTGGGATGACGCTGTCGGTAGTATGTTTCGCAGGTTACAAGAAATACAATACAAGAAGCTAACGTGTTATAGTTGTTCAAAAAAGCACAAACGCACACATGCATACTCACATGCAATTCTATTAAAATGGAAAACAAATGATTGCGTGTTGTTGACTCGGAATTAATTTATGAAATGTTTAGTACCCAGTCATTGTCAGACAAGGAGCGGTCATAAAACTAAACAACCTTGTTGTACTTTGTTCTCGTCAATAAACTTTACACACGGTGTAAGACATAAAGTCATAACCACGAGTAATCGTCCATGTGTACTTTTAAGACAAACAAACATCACGTGGTCGAACCTAATTAATAGCTACAAGTGACCTTTTGTTTATTAGGATATTAAATTAGATCTGGTGTTCGATATATATTAGTTGTAATGTAAAACTAAATTAAAAGAATTCGCCTGTCGTCTCACTCTCATAATAGAATAATGTTGGCCATTAAAAACGTATTTACATGCATACTTATAACAAAAAATGGGACAAAAATGTAGCCAAAGTTTTAAATTTCAGCAATAACTTCTATACTGAACCATAATTACAATCGTGAATACATCTTATCAAACACCAACACCACAATCACAAAAAGGGGGCAGGGGACCTTAACGGTTACAAACGGAAACTCGGGAACAATCTTCTATAGTGACCAGACACGAAGATTCTAAATTCCTGTAATCAATACAGTAGAAAAACAATAATTAATGAAATGTCAGCTTACACAACAAAGGCCTTTACATTGATAAAGGAATTTACATTGAAAGGGGAAGTAAACAAAAATTGTCACAGCATGGACAAATAAAGCACACACATACATACTGTAACACTGTCAGAAGAATCCTAATGATTACACTGACAGTCGAATAACATAAATATTGTCATCTTGACAGAGGAAGAGTACATGTCCTTCGTCTTCGATGGTGCGCGGAAGATGTCAAACCAACTTTGTCTATAGATGGGGACTGACAGGGGAAGTAACGACATAATTATAATTCCAAAATATAGCATAGAACAAATGAAAAATAGCATTCAAACCATCTGTGTGAGAAACACTTGCCTGGCAGTCCTGGTGTTATTAAACACATTTTACACAAATGGACAGTAACATTCCACGATCACCAATTAACATTAAACTCAATTCAATTATTAACTCCAAGATAATTGAAGAGGCATATGGTAAGCAAGTAAATGTGTCCAGTTTGAAAATAAGATAAATGATGGGGGATAAAAATAATGTTAAAGAAGAATGGGTCCCTGACGTTTGCATTATGTGGGAAGTCTTCAAAAACCTGGATACTAGTCTTCTATCATTCCTCTTAGGTGGAGGAAACAGGGTGACTAGAAATCAATTACGACCAGCCAATAAAAACCAAATTTCTGGCATAACCAAGATGAGAAAATCAGTATTTGAACTACTGGTCCATGACAACACAATAGAAAGTTATTTTTGTTTCTTTTATTAACATTTTATAACATTTTAACAAGAAAATAACATAATAACTCATAAAACATATTTCACATTTACACGCAAAATGTCAAGTAACACATGCTCCTGTCAAAATATTACTACAATCGGAAGATCCAAATTTGTCTTTACAATCACAATGGTTCGTTCATAAACTCGCAGACATTCCTCTTATTCTTTCTTATATAAGAAACTCTTCACACTCCTCTCACACAGATAATACTACACAAAGTGAATCACCAAATATAACAATCACGGACCAATTCAGTGTTTTAAAATAAACAACAAGCATAAATTGTACCCCCAATCTAGTCCAAGACACAAGCGTAATTTTATATTAAGTGTATTGTTTTTAAATTCGTGTGAAGCACCTGGTGTATTAGCCATAACATATTCAGCTTTAAATATTATCTTAAAAAATGGTACTGATTTTATATCAGTACATTCACAGACTAAAATTTATTTAACACATGATTTGTTTCGAATATACATGCATGTCGCACTATAATCACAATTATTCTCCCTTCTTTCTGACATTCAAAATATAATACTGTATTATTGGATGATGGAGACTGTTTAAATTATATTTAGGTCAGTCTATGATCAGTGAAAAGTTTAAACTTGAGTAAATGAAATAAATGCTTATCTAAATTTGAAGAAATTATTTATGGTACCGAATTTTACAACTCGATTGAACATACTCTTAACTAGAACTTGATAAATGAATGAATGATGCATTGTTCATTACCATAATCGTAAGTTATAAAATGCTATAAAGAAGAATTTTCCTTTCAAAACTTTTTTTTCAACGTTACACGTCTAAAAAACGCTTTTCCTTTTCCGGCTAAACTCAAACTCATGGAGTCAATTTCTTAAAGCGCAACTCCGTCAAATTTCTTTTAACCCATATCTTTATTTGAAATATAACAGATCTTTCATCAAATAGGTCAAACTATTTTCCCCAGTGATCAATCAATTTAATTGAGTTACCATCGGTCGTTTGTAGTGCTATTTTTTACCTATTCAACCAAAACTTTATTTGGTTTTTTTCTTCCTCAAATTTTTAACACTTTTCAATGTAATCTTTATCGAATTAATTGTTCGTTGATTAAATGAAAACTGTCTTCAATGAAACCATGTTCACCAAGATCAGATGAGATGGTCGCTCTAGTACTGTTCAACCAAATTTTATAAAGCTTAATTTGTTCATTGGTTCAAAAAAAAACTCTCTGATATGGATGAAGCCATTTTTAATGACGATCGCACTTTTCTCTTTATTGAGATTAAATGAAAATTGTCTTCAGTGAAACCATTTTTTGGTGGCTTGTTGAGATGGTCGCACTGCTCAATGGAATCTTATAAGATTAATTGTTCATTGGTAAAATGAAAATTGTCTTCAGTGAAACCATTTTTTGGTGACTTGATGACATGGTCGCAGTGCTCAATGGAATCTTATCAGATTAATTGTTCATTGGTAAAATGAAAATTGTCTTCAGTGAAACCATTTTTTTGTGACTTGATGACATGGTCGCACTACTCAATGGAATCTTTATAAAGATTAACTGTCTATTGGTAAAATGAAAATTTTCTTCAATTAAACCAGTTTCAAAGACCATACGACATTATCATCCTGAATACGCACTTCTCTGGGTTTAAGAAGGTCTTTGCTGCCGTGAATTGAGATTCTAACAACTTTTTTTTGTTCAACCTTGTTGCGACTTCATGTTTCTGATGTTGTTGTTGGCATCGAAGGGCATCTTCTTCTCGGATTCCCACATTCTACAGCGAACCATGTCGTCAGTTACTGCAAGAAAGAATAATGCAAACATTGGAATCATGAGCGAGCTGGGCACCATCGCCTTAAAGACTAGACTAAAATATACACTTTATAAAAGTACTATACTTTGTACAATGAACAGTTCGATACAAAATGAATGTTTATTTGCGTAAATATGACTTAAAGATACAACAATCAAGAATGGATAGATAAACAACTAGGAGCACATTACCAAAACTGTTAAGTGTCATTTTTGAAAACAGAAAGAGACCCAACCTTCCTAATTTTTTTCCAACAAAGTTGTAATACATAATGTTATTCAGAGGCAATATATGACTTTTGCCTTTTTGAAGCATGTGTATGTCAAAAAGATTTAACAAATTTTTCATTGCATGTGTATATAATATCTTCATGTCTTTGACTAGCACTAAATCAATTTTAAGTTCATGTATATACTCATGTCAGTACTAATGTAATATGTGACTCACGTCTCGTCTACGAAATGTCGCACTACACCGAAAAACAACAACAAAATTTCAGTGTAGCGCGGCAATTTGTAGACGTGCACGAGTGGGGGTTGTCCGAAATCAACGTCACAGGCACCTGTGACTCACGTGAAGGTAGCATACCTTTGGATTGTAGTGAATCCTTCGTTCGAGCGATAAATCCCGCCACGAGGAAGAACACAATCGTGTATACAAAGCACACCAGCATTAGAAGAATCCCCTTCGCTTCAGACTCCGGTTTGGGACAAGGAAATTCCATTTCTTCGTATTTTCTGGTTGTAGTTGCCATTTTAGATTCTAACTTGTGTACAAACCTGAAAAATAGATATATAAACATTCATTGTAATTTATTTGTATAATTTAAGATTGAAGTGATTCCTCATTTGATTATACATTAATTTAATTTGTCAGCCATTATAAATACTGGGTTTAATGTCCGTGTCCTTGTCCTCGAAGGTCCTGTCCTGTCAATGATCGAGACAATAAGATAGTTTAATTTAGTTTTAATATTTAATTTCTTTAATATTTTAAGAAAGGTACATTTAGAAATAGATTTATTTTATTGCGATAAAATTGTTAAAACTTACAATAACGAATAAAAACGAGTTGAGTGGACCACGTGCGTTGTATATTAGAGAATATTAGAGTTAAACCCGTAAAAATATTTATAACTTACGTTGAATTTGTATTAAAATCCCTGTGTTAGCTAGCGACACATGAGAATCTATAGTAACCGGTGTTGTCAACTATTGCATCAAATCGAAGTGAACCACAGATTTCTACTTTTATGACTTATATACCACTCTTCGTTACTTATCTAAGTAACTTAATTATAGCATGTTATCACACCTGTTCAGTTGTGCAGTTATGCATTTACCTGGGTTTGATCACTCAATCGACATTCTGACCAATCATTGCATCAGCTGTGTATCGTAAATGAACTTGACCCATGAAGTTTGCTCATGATTTCCGTATTGTATCAACCATTCAAGGTGAAGGTCGATCACGCCGTCGGCCCGTGAGAGTGCATGTTGTATATAAAATATACGTAACTGTACGCATGGCACAGCTTGTTTACATGAGAGTTAAACACGTGGTCGGGTAATGTATTGCAATCCCGAAACAAACAAAAACTTGCATCGACTAGAAATATCACGTTCGGACACAATAGTAATTAACCATAATTACGGCTGACTTAAAAATTAGTTTAATACATAAGATCTTAATATAAAAGCAAACCTACATTGTATATATGTAGCGTAAAGATATTTGTAATTTTCTTTTAAAACATGTAATAAATGAAGAGTGTACTTTTGTGTTGAGATCTAGAAACGAAAGTTTTGTTTCAATGGAACTACGTTTGTAAAATGTAAGTTATAATACAACACATGTATAAAAACCCACGTATATGAGTCGGGTCAAAATATATAGAATATAAACATCCTCTTTATGTGTAAGGTCAAAAAAATATCGAATACCGCCTCAATATGAAACAGCTGATAAACATGTAAAAACAAAACACCCTTCAGCCAGTAACTTATGTGTAAACAATAGATTAGATTAAAAATTACCACTTTAATATTTCAAAATGCAAAAAATCCTATTTTCGTCCTTTTAACATGTAATATAAACATCACGACAGAGATTATTATTTGTTATCGTTTCATTATAAACTATGTGTTATGTTTTCCTCTCTAATAAATGTTTTACGCAAGTTGAGAAATGAAGAATGTGTACTTACATGCTAGCTGAGTGGTTTGCATTTAATTTTCCAAGATGTGCGCTATCAACCTTCGTAACTAAAGAACGGACAACAAGTGTTTCGTTCGGTGTAAAATTGACCTTTGTACGGATTACTTATGCCATCATGCGTACCAAGCATGTAAACAAATCCCATCGCTTTACGTGCTTCTAAGCCCCAGGGGGCACAGTCACGCAGCTGACGCAAGAATAGTGTATAGACTTGCACAAGTCCGTTTGTAGGAATTTCGCTTGAGATTTGTTATAAGTCTTAAATCCGTGCGTTTAATTGGTACTCGTTCATTACATTTTCCCACCAATTGCTCATTTTAAAGAGTTAATTTTGTGCATGTCTATAGCCTGAGGAAGGTAATTAACACTTCGGGTGTTTTTAAACAAATTTTATCAATTAACCAAAACATTTTCATATTTATCATTCATGATACTCTATATTCATATTCGTTTTTTATCATCAGTTTTTACATAACTTCACTATTAAGTGAAAACACAGTGTTGAGTCTCACCTGGCCCCGTGACTATAAAAAAAACCTCAATCTTGAGTGCGCACACATGCTTAAACTCAATTCCATGCTCAACTAAATTGTTACTGTTGTTTCGAAAAGTGATATGGTTGAGCATGTGTCTAGCTTTAATTTACACATGAAAGTCATACTAGGCTCAATATGTGCTCGGAAAGTTTGATAGACTCTGATTTTTGCGTCGTCATCACCTGACCAGAGACGTCTAAAATTAACTAATAAGATGTCTCTGACCTGACATATTCACTTGAGTTTGAGTTTGAGTTTGAGTCTGAAAATAGCTTTGAGTTTTTTTTTTTTATAGTAGCGGGGCCTGGTTCTAGTTTACATAAGGATGACACTACGCGTATACAGTTGGCCATCTTTTTCACAATTATTTATTTTTACTATAATAAAAATAAAACACTGGCCATTATTACTCACAATTAAAAGTTTAACTGCAGTAAAAATAAAGCACTGGCCATTATTACTCACAATTAAAAGTTTAACTGCATTAAAAATAAAACACTGGCCATTACTACTCACAATTAAAAGTTTAACTGCAGAAAAAAAATAAAACACTGGCCATTACTTCTCAAACTTAAATGTTTAATTGCAGTTAAAATAAAATACTGGCCATTACTACTCATAATTAAATGTTCAACTGCAGTTAAAATAAAACACTGATCATTACTACTCAAAATTAAATGTTTAACTGCATAAAAAATAAAACACTGGCCATTACTACTCAAAATTAAAAGTTTAACTGCAGTAAAAATAAAACACTGGCCAGTACTTCTCCCAATTAAATGTTTAACTGCAGTAAAAATAAAACACTGGCCATTACTACTCACAATTAAATGTTTAACTGCAGTAAAAATAAAACACTGGCCATTACTACTCACAATTAAAAGTTTAACTGCAGTAAAAATAAAACACTGTCCATTACTACTAAAAATTTAAAGTTTAACTGCAGTAAAAATAAAACACTGGCCATTACTACTCAATTCAATTCAATTATGTATTACCTTAAGCTACAAGCTTATCAGTATAAACAGAAATACACACAAGATACATAGATAAATGAAGTATATAGTTAAACATAAATAATAACAAAACAACTGAGTGGTAAAACAAATCAGACAAGAAAACAAAAACAAAAACATGATGAAAATTGTGCACCATGGTGATTGTATGAATATCAAAAAGGGAAAGAAAAAACAAACTCACAATTGAAAATGTTTACTGTATGCAGTTAAACTTTTAATTTTGATTAGTAATGGCCAGTGTTTTATACGTCCTTCGAATTCGACGGGACGTATTGTGGTATAGCATTTGTGTCCGTCCGTCTGTCCGCCCGTACGTACGTCCAGAGATACTTGTGGGGTGCAATGGATGTTTTTATGGGTTGCAATTGAGGTTTATTCTGTCATCTCCTATAGGCAACGAAATTGTGTTTTAAAGTGATTTTTTACCCAAAATGCATCAAAATTTTGCAGTACGCATGTGCTTTTTAAGCGACGGAATAAAGCGGAAACAGATAGAGGTGAAACATTTGTGCGTTGCAGCTCATAAATGCACAAACAAAAGAAATCAATTCACAAGTTGGGTTAAGTGAGAGCGTCCGTCCGTCTGTCTTACTCTGTAATTCCTCCTACACCGTTTGAGATAGGAACTTGAAACTTTAAGACATGGTAGATACATGTATGGAAAAGTGCACAACACTATTGGATTTTTGATATGACTCACAGGGGCCGGGACAGAGGAGAAGGGCATCATGGGGTCAAAATATTAATATATATATATATATATATACATGTATACATGTATATAGATTCACTAGTTCTACATTTTACAGCAAAGGTAGGAACTTGAAACTTTTAGACATGGTAGATATATGTATGGGAAAGTGCACAACACTTTTGGATTTTTTATATAATCCCCAGGGGTCAGGCCTCGGGTCAATTTGTTTTTAAAATGCAGTCTTATAACATATTAAATCAAACATTATCATGAGTTCTACATTTTACAGCAAATAATTAGCATATGTTGATCAATGATCACAATTTGGTACCCTAGTGGCACCTCCTAGAGGCCGAACAACATCATTTGAACAAATCTGAATATTCAATAGTATTATATTTTTGAAGACTGTAAGTCTTTGTATCCGGGTAAAAGCACATGTCTTGACAAGATCACAGAAATTAAAATGCATTGTTCTTGCATTATAAGTGTACAGTAATAAATGAATTATATGTAGGTTTGTTTCTCGCAAATATCTAGTAATTAAGAATTTTAAATACATTGTATATAAGATCACCACAACTGAATATTGTATCAAGCCCTCATTCGTAATGAAATAGAGTTTCTTAATTTGATTCATAGGCTTGAATAATGGATTTTAAACATTTGCAGATTCAAACAGTGACAAAATATATGCAATCTATTTCAAAGTGTGTCTTTTTCAGTGTGAAGTGTTTAGTTTGCACAGCGGAACCGTAGTTACTGCTCCCGATACTCTATGTTGGACGACAACACAAGGGACAGGCTTGATGACACGTTTAAACATCCTGCACGTTCTAAGTCAGTTTAGTCATGTTTACTCTACCAAAGTCGTTCCCAAAGTCCCTGACACGATTTCATTTAATCTTTTCTACAAACAGCTTCCTTAGCTAGTTTCAAACATCATCTCTTTGTAATATATATGTATTTTGCTAAAAATATCAAATAAGTTCCTTTAATGTAAGAATACGCTCCCTCTATTTTTCCAACTTCAAGATATCGAATGAAAATATAAAATTGCAAGCTGAAATATGCCACTAATAAAGAAAATAATTATAAGAGGAAAGCGTCAATACTCTGTGTGAGACACCCTCGTCCCAAACTCCAAGTCTAGCTTTGAAACAACCGTCATTAATGGAGAAAATAGATCCAAGTATTTAGAATAGACAAGACCTCGACAAAAGAGACCTTCTGCAAAACTTAAACAGTATTCGATCTGGGTGGGATAAACGTGGTTTAGAATCTGGTTGGCGAATGTTTTAGTGAGGACATGTTTTTGGAGTTAATTTCGACATGAGGTTTAAAATGATTATCATAAGGTATTGACTGGGATGTCGGATGCAAAGTCAGTTAGAAGGGACTGTAACTGGGTTTGAGCTATTCAGATATCTTGTACAAGTCAGTCTTCTTTTAAAAATAGATGAGGCGTTGGACCAGATTTTGCCGAGCTGGAACAATATTGGTGTCGACTAAAACAATGCCACAGTCATGATCACCGAGCCTTGGGTTAGGACACAAACATAACTAGCGATGGTTGATTTGACAATAAGATTATAATGTTTAGACTGTCGAGTTTTCCTGGATGTTATATGTTTACACTGAATGCTTTATTGATGGCTTTGTATAAGTGGGAAGAGTTCATTAACTGCTATAACTTTGTATTGTATTTATCATTTCTTGAACAAGAGTGTGTATAAATACGTATACAAAATATATATTTATATATGTAAATTTGTTACTTGTATTCAATTTTGTAATATTGTGTGTATAAAAAGTATATATTTGTGTCTTACATTATACTGTATATTGACCTTGAGATGCTCTGTGTGTATCTTTATTAAACTAATTACTTAATTATCATGGCTAACTATGTATTATTAAATTGAAAAAGAATATTATAGTACACATAAATTTCGTAGCTAGTATGCTATGATGAAGTCCATTAATAGAATAAAATTCAGGGGAGACAGATGCTTGTTCTTCCTTTCTTTACCAAAAGAATTCTAGCTATAGTGCATAGACATCACAGGGAATTTTGTTAATGATTGGAAATGTTTATCTTCAGTTCCTGCGGCAAGCCAGGGCTCTAGGAAAGACAAAAGAATAGCCATGTGTTAGTTTTGTCTCACAAGTGCAAAACCCTATCTAACTTTTATATATTTATGTTTAATCTTTTTGAAAGAAAGGAAGAAAATGAAGTTTCGTGTTTTTCAAGGTAACAGGATATTTAAGTTTCAATAATAACGTTAACTACATGTAGATTACCATTTCACAATCTATAATTTACCAAGTTTGTTTGTTTATGTGCTTGGCTTGTCAGAGAAAATTAATGTAAGAGAAAGGTTAGGGAATGTTTCACTGCACAGAGCTTGTTGTAACATTTGTCTCTGTTTTGTGTATTTACTACAGTATAAGAAGTAATGTTCAACAGTTTCAGGGGTTTCAACATTAACTACAGAGTCCATCTGAATGTCAATTCTCAAGGCACCGCGGTATTGATAACAAGATTTGAGATTTTTAGTGCTGCTGATAAAACCTGTAAGTATAAACATGTCAAAACACCTACACGTACCTTGGTTAGTTAGCACAATGCAATAAAGAAATCTCGACTAATTAAGAAACCTTTGTGAGTCCAACATATCACTGGTCTCGCTGTTAATGATTACGTAATATAGCTTGGTTTCTCTTCTGTCCAGGTGACAAAGGATGCGCATACCTAAAACCAAGAAATGCCAGTTTCTTGGGTTTAGTTTTGCATCCCAAAATTGAAGTCACATACGCTGCGACATTTCAATAAACGCTAGACCTTAACTCAAGAATCTTGTGTTCATTTCAAACATGAAAATGACAGTTGTCATACGGCCTCAGCAAAAGGATTAGTTGTGCTTGTGTTCTTGTGGTTTAGTGAGTTTTCCCCATTTCAAACCTCACACAAACAGACCCAAAACACAACTCAACAGAATCGTCACTATATTATGCATTATTTAGATCTAGTATTTAAGCTTGCGCTTTTTTTATATTGTAACTTTTAAGTTTATTTAAAATTGTCATATCATATATTGCTTTACATTTATATTGAACTTGAAGAAATTGAATAGTATGTATTAATGTACCAATATTTATATGATATGTACATGTGCATTCCGAACTGATAAGTCAGAAGGCTTAAAGTTAATAAAAACTTGAACTTGAAATGGTGGTGATTTGTCAAGCTTTCGCACTGAGTAATTGTCAATTATCCATTTACATAGTGTACCTCTTGTCCTTGATTGCATGATGTCCCCTTCTTTCTTTTAAATAGTTTTTTTCTCCTTTTTGTTGCAGTTTAAGACTTATATAAACCACAGATCATTTTTGATTTTCATGTATTAACTTTTAAGACAGTCGGAGGAACGAATATGTGGCAGCAGTTGGAATACGGATACCCCTCAGTGACAGTGAGGGGTTGAGTCAGTTTGTTGTGTACACATGTAGCTGTGGGAAAGAGACAGTGTTTAGGGCTTCTTGTTTGATTTTGTGTGTGACTTTTTGCTTGAATGGCTGGGGTATCGCCTTTCGGGCTAGGTGGTATAACATTCTATTTAAGCTTTACATTACATGAGTATTATTACACTACTGCATTATTATATTAAATATCATAATTCATCTTTTACAGCTGTTTCAAATTAGTTAACATTAGGAGTACTGTAATATAAATATAAAATATGTTTAATGTTTAAATATGTTTAAACATTGTATGCCATTTTCATTCACAATATGTTCAACTCTGTAATTGCTAATTACATCAAGTTGTCTTATGCTCGTTTTGTAATTGTGATGTATTCAATATGAAAAAATCAATAAAATTTTAAATAATAAAAAAAAAAATTCTTATTTTCAATGACAAAATTCCAAACAAAGATATATATTTTGCCCGACAAAGGTTTTCCCCAGGCTACGGTTCTGACATTGCAAGAAAAAATTAAAAAGCAGCAAGAATAATTTTACAATTCTTGAGATCTATATATTATATCTTACATAGGATATTTGCTATAAACATTACCTGTAATGCGTTTGAATCAACCCCCTGTGGTCCCGATAGGTATGTATCAAGGTGATTTTTCTTTTTAAAAAATTATTACTCTATGTACCTCAACGCTACTCTGTGATAAAAATCGATTAATTAATCTGAAATATTGTGAAAGGCAATCCCCCCTAACATTGTTGATAAACGCAAAAATAAGCACATACATTATTACCGACCAAAGTTATTACGTTTAGAGTGGGTAAACAAATCGCTGTTTATATAGCAGTTCTGTAGAATACGGTTGGAGCCATACTTAACTATCGCTCCATAGCTTCATCGACTTAACTTTTGGGTAGCACGGTGGATGATGGCGATGGCGATGGCTCGATGCGCGATGATAATCGTGAGACAGTGTTGGAAGGGCTCCATGTGTTGTGTTTGGCGGTGACAATCATACAAAAAATGTTTTAACGACTGATTTCTAATGTGAAAACTTGCGTACTTATAAAGGTCTGTACATTTAACAGAATCATTAGCATAATTATAATTCCGTTGCATTTGTCTTTGTGATATCATGGTATTTGTTAGTTTTATTTATTGACATTTATGATATACTTTTCGATTGTGCTTACTTACAACGTAAGTTAATAAAACTGCTACACGTCCCCATTCTCACTGGCTACACGTCCCCATTCTTACTGGCTACACGTCCCCATTCTTACTGGCTACACGTCCCCATTCTTACTGGCTACACGTCCCAATCATTCTTCCTGGCTACACGTCCCCATTCTCACTGGCTACACGGCCATATTGATATCGGTCTTGTTCATTTATAATCAGTTTTCTCTTGAGTGCCAGATCATGACAGTTTGGTTGCAGCTACCATTGACTCAATTTAAAAATCAAATGTAAAAATAAATTGAAACCTAATTATCCGAGATGTAGCCGTTTTTGAAAGTGCTTTCACACCGTGAACTCCTTTTTCAATATACTCGTAAACATGTGTCATTGACAACAAGTATACGACATGGAGTAAGTATTTACGCATATCTAGTCAAGTAGAATGGTTTTATGTTTGAGCAAGGATTGGAGCTTCTAAACAGACATGTAACAATGTCAATGGCATTTATCATATTACCTGCTTACCCGAATAATCCCTGTTATTGATGAAATGTAAATGCATTCATAGGTAGGCATTCGAAGGTTTTATCACTTATTAAACGATAGTTCTGTGGTATTTTTCAGATTGCATATGGAGTTTTTAAAATCACTGAAGATCTACCTGATATACAGACATATTGAAGGCTACATTAATGTTGTCTCACTGAAATATCACACCAGAGACATATTGGCATGATTCTCGGTTAAAATATCCTGACACCGGGCCAATCAGTCCCTCTCCTACCCTGAACGCTTGGCGTATAGCGAGGAGCGAGAAGATTACCTTCGGTATGTCGTGCCAGGGATTGAACTAGTGATCTTCCGCGCATGAAGCGAACGCTCTCCCGACTGAGCAGCCACGACAGTCTATGACCTCTTGCCTCTCGTCACTGAAGGCGTGGGTTCGAAATCAACGGGGACCAGCTCTTATTTCATTACGTCAGAAATTT
The DNA here is from genome assembly GCA_032359645.1 of Pododesmus macrochisma. Taxonomy (NCBI): domain Eukaryota; kingdom Metazoa; phylum Mollusca; class Bivalvia; order Pectinida; family Anomiidae; genus Pododesmus; species Pododesmus macrochisma. The sequence continues at coordinate 5,657 of JAUMGZ010039733.1, read as the reverse complement.
GCTACTTGTTGGATATTGATTATTAATTAGTTTAGCCAGAGAAAGCTGATACTAGAGATAAAGCTGAATTACTGAACCAAAGGTGCATGTGTTGCTGATCGATCAATGGGTAGTTTAACGTCTTCAGCGTACCGTAGTGGCCATTTGATGGTCATGTGTTGCTGAACTCGAGAAAGTCTATTTATATGTCATATTTGCCTAGGTCCAACGACATATTTCCCTGAGATTAAAACTATAACATTCGAAAGTGTGTTAGATAAGAAAGTAAATTATTACTTTTACATAAACTTCATTGGGTTTTTTTTCAGGTCATACATGTCCTCTTGGTCTTATCAGTTTCAAGTGAAAGGTATTTCAATAATGTTCGTTACGTGCACATTCTTGGCATTGTGAAATCATGAACGTGGTATTACACATACTATAACACTTTAGTTAATCCATAAATCTCTTTTAATATTAAAATTGGATCTCATTTAAACCACTAATGTGGCTAAAGTTGGATCTGTATAGTTGTATTCCTAAAAGGTTTACAAATAACGTTACAAGTTTCCCAGTGACTGTTCATCAGTCAATTACTGTCGTACATACAACAAACGTACCAGTTAGTGTACTTAGATAGTTGATGTGCATCAATCTGTAATATTCAGGAGGACAGTTGGTGCCTATAGATACCTTTATCACGTGTTAATACTGTTAGATAGGCCTTCTGCACTGAACAATAATCCCGTGTTGTATTAAACAAATACACTTCATATCCTGGTTTTCTTTAACAGTATGTGTCTTTAGTGGGTAGATTTGACATGTTTCCGACAGGTAAACATATTTGTCTTTTCATTATACAAAAACAGTATATATTTCAGCTTGGATATTTGTCAGTACAATACAACAGCTTGGTCGATCATATAGTTATATATTCCATACCTCTTGTTTTATTAGTTTACGGTGTACGATTTTATAGACTGTATTCACATATCTATTCAGAAATCTGTGATGTTTATGTCGAGTGCAATAAACAATGCATAACGCAATGAAACAGTTGTCTGTTATATGGTATAAATTAAATACAGTTTTGTACGAGGAAGTGAACTATGGGTAATTGACAACCGTACCCTGGTCCTCGACATTAGGTATGCATTTGTGAAATTAAATCGTATTTTAAATTGCGAAATGTAATGAAGCGTTCAGAAATGCAAGCGATAACGAGGGTTCATGTGATAAACATTATATGTAGCAGGGAAATCACTGTGATTACATTCCTCTAAGAACCTAGCTCCATTGTCAATACTTTATAATCAAAGTTGTAATCTTTATGAAAGGACTTGAAGTGAAAGATTCAGAGAGAGGAACCAATAATGTGACTGGGGACCGCCGAGGATATATTAAGTCAATACTAACATCACCAACATTACACATCCAAAAACAAAATATTTAGACATAGGAATGACACTATTACTCTCTATTCATTCTGATACGTATAACATAAAAGTATATGTTTCTAGCGAGTTATAGTGTCGACATCATGAACATTTATCAAAAGCAAGAATATTAATTATATCAAATGTCAAGGTAAAAGACTCTTGAAGTGTTAATTAAATAATGCATCAGGAACATGATTGCGTTTGTGTCCAGTCACAGCCTTGTTAAACTTATTTACTCAATAAAAGTGTGTCACGCGATATACTTATTATAGGTGACTTTCACCGACAACGTGTATTCTCTTTCTGTCCATTTTTTAGTTAAGAAATAATTAAAGTTTTGTATATATTGTGTTGTAGTAATATAAAGAGGACGAGAAAATGTTGTAAATAGATAAATAACGAAGGCAATCTCATATCAAGAGGCAAAGTTTAGTATTAAATTACTATATGTAACGATAGTGTTAAGCTATAGTTGTAATGATTAATTACTTAATAAATGCTACGGTAGAAACCAATCATTACAGTATCACCGACACATCTTATATGATGCTGTAAGTGAACTCAGAGAATTTGTAATAGTCTTATCACACACAACAGACGCTTGCAATTCATTGGACAATACTCTAAGTGTGTGAGTTACAACTTATATCGAACAGTATTTATTCTAATAAAAAAACTTAATTTGCTTTTATGTGCATGTGGTTATCCGTTCAGTAATAGGATCAGTCGAGTTTGTTCTCATCTGTCGACACATATCTTATTGGTAATGTTGAGTCCTTGTCTGACAGTTTATATTCCACTGATAGAATAAGGAAGTATTGGCTCAGTGTCAGAATAATGTGCGAGAACTATAAAAGTCGACATGAGTTCGCCCTATTGCATGTACAAGCCAGCATCGTCAAGCTATGACGTAAAATAAATTGAAGAACTTCAAACATAAAAAACAGTATGAATAGGATCAACAGAACGAGAGACATTGACACACAAACAATAACCGCGTCAAACAATGAAGCATCGGAATGTAGTTAATCAAATCGACATCACAACAATCATCAAGACTAGTAATCCATTGCGGACCGACTTAGGACGGTCACCCAGCACGAAACCAGGCGGTGTGGTTAAACCGGTTAATGAGGCCTCAACCTTCCCACTTCCCGCATGAGAAAAGAAGTCTTAAGTACAAACATACATTTAAAAATTTAATGAATACACTTCATGTCGCTATAAATCATCTCAACAACAAGCCGCCAACATCAATTGTCAATTAAAATTCAAACGAGTAAAACTTTTATACATATTTACAAAAGGCAATTGAAAACATGAAAATTGGACATAACCTAGTAGCATAAAGCTGAAAACAGTGGCTAATACGTGTTAGAATTAGTCGCAGTTATGGTGACGAAAGAGCGAAGGAAAAAAACTTTTAACAGGAGAGGAATATAAGTAGCAACATTATAATTAAAGCAGAGTGGTAAAGATAGGGCGACGAGTAGTAAACTCCCCCCTTTGATTATAGAGATAATGAGAGTATATTGTATAGGGCGCAGTTGAAGCGTATATTAAGAAACAAGAGGCGAGGCACTTAATTAATTGGGCCAGGACGTCAAACGACAAGTACGGTTAGCAAACCCATTAGCGCCAATAGACGTGAAAGAACATTTAGCAAGGGATTGTTTTATAGACTCCCTTATTGAATTAAAACTGGCAACATTTCAGGGTTAACCCAGGAATATGGATGAGGCAGTTCGCCTAGCGCTAGAATTTGAGGCATTTCAAGTGGAACGAAGGCGGAGGACAGCAACAAAAATTACCTGTTAGAGTTTGCTGTTAATAACGAGATGTTTCAAGACACTTTATATAGGACCCTCCCTGGGTACCTAGCCCCGTCATTTGAACAAATCTGAATTCCCTTCCCCTAAGGACGACATCTTCCACGTTTCGATGAAATTGGTCCAGTAGTGTTGAACAAGAAGTCGCAAATGTGAAAAACATTCATATTTGCTATATATATATAGTGTTGAACTTTGACCTCAATATGTGTAACCTTTTTTTTACCCCAGGGTCACGCCTTGATTCTCCATTCCCTAATGTTACTACAAACCAAAGCATTACGATCTAGGCCATCCAGTTTACTAGAAGATATATTTTTATATTTTGTTAAATGGTATCCATTATGGCCCCTATAGTGGCGCCCCCTTTGGCTTAGCCCCTTCGTTTGAACAAATGTGTACCCCCTTCCCCTGACTTCTTCCAAGTTTGGATTAAATTAGTCTAGTTATTTTGGACAAGAAGTCGAAAATGTGAAAAGTTAAAATGTTTGCTATATATATAGTGTTGAACTTTGACCCCAGGGTCACGCCTTGAACAAACTTTGTTCTGTATGCCCTAAAGTTTGGCTCTAAGACTTTTAAACATCAATTCTCTGTAAGGATCAAATTTTGATGGACATGCATGGAAACAGATTTTTATGAAACTAATATTTTATTATTTGTTATACCATAAGAAATTGCAAAATATGAAAAATTCTAAAATTTTACATCCCGTTACCATGGAAACGGAATTTTAATATTTGTACAATATGAATAATAAACAGAAATAGAATTAAGAGAAAATATATGAAAATTTAGTAAAAAAATTCATTTCCTAAGGCGTTGTTATGTCTTATCTGAAACTTATGATTAAAATATATTCAATTTAGTGGTTTTAAGTGTTCTGTTTGTCTAAAAATATTAAAGGTGGTATAATGTAGTACATTTGTAAGTAATAATGCAATATGAAGGTGACTATTTAGTGTGAAAAGGGCCTATTTTCATTAACAAATAATTTTAATTGCAGGGGTCTTGGCATAACAGCTTACATCCTTCTATAAAGTAAGTAAATCGAAAAACCAAGACGATATTCTAGGCCGTAAGTCCATGGTCATTGGCAAACAATAAGAAAACGTTGGACGCACACAGAAAAATGAACCAAATATACATTTATTAACTAAAAATGGAAACATCAAGAACTTCTATTAAAAAAACTAGAAGCGAAACCAGGTGCTCGCGATATGGTATGCGTTTCATGCTACACACGTGTCACCCGCCGCAATGCCCCGTGTCATTCCGGTGTACGGTAACCTTATCCACCATTTAAAAAGGAGCAAGAATCCAGAGTTACCATAAGGAAAAGTTTTAGTGACGAAAGAGCAAGGGAGAAAAACTATTAACAGGGGAGGAATAGAAGTAGCAAAATTAACATTAAAGCAGAGCGGTAAAGATAGGGCGACGAGGAGTAAACTCCCCCCTTTCCTTTTTATACCGTGCATACTACTTGTTATATAAATATATTAACATAAATATACATATAATCATAGACAGACAGACGGACTGACTGACTTTGGATGGAATGACTGATTGACTTATTAACAATTTATAAAGGGCGGTTGCCGAAATACGAAAGCCGAAATGTACATCAGTCAAGCACACAAATTTAGAAAACACGTAAGTATGAAGCCAAATTAATGACTGGTAGAAACTCAAACTATGACGTAAGGAAATTCAAACTATTGATTTAGGATAATGTCTGTAATTATATCAGAAACAGACTTGTCAAATCCCCCCACTGTGTCATGATGGCGTCATAAAACTTCATGAAAGCAGACCGCAGTCTGGGTAGTGTATAACCCTGCCTCAAAAGCTTGGATGTCAACAGCAATCCTTTAGTGACAAAGTATTGGTAGTAAGTACACGCTCTTGAAAAACGAATTAGCTGTGGCACATAAACTCCATAAGCAGATGAGGAGGGTATGTTGCTGTCTAAGAATGGAAAGTTGACAATTGGAAAACTTAAGTCTTCACGTTTGTCATAAAGTTTAGTGGAAAAGGTACCATTCGTATCGATTTTAAGTAGGTGGTCTAAGTATGAGGCAGACAAGTCGGTGTCAGTGGTGTCTTTATCTGAAGTTTCGGAGGATATATCATGTTCCCATTATCACCGAAATGTTTATTCTTCAGCGACAAATTGTCATCTATGAAGCGAAAAATGAAATTAAAAGCCTTTGCCAAAGTCTTTCTCTTGGAACTGAATATCTTTTGGATAAAGTCTGCCTCATATGAATACAGAATAAGGTCCGCTAGTAGCGGAGCGCAGTTAGTCCCCATGGGAATTCCAATAGTCTGCCGGAAAACCTGGCCCCCAAATTCAACAAATATGTTGTCGATAAGAAAATTCAGCATACCAACAACATCGTCTTCAGTG